>JAXQQM020083957.1:0-200107 GCA_034641835.2 Pinus albicaulis
GCTTTCCACATTAAATATGGAGTAGCCTTTCCATGCAGGCTGGATACAATATGATCCTTGACGCCCTCCAACAGGATCCTTCGACATTTCGCTATCTTCTTTTGCCATGCATCGACTAAAGCTGCATCGGTGGGCTTTGGGACATCCGTATCTACGAATTCCTTCAGACCATTATCTTCTAACACTGCTTCCATGCGATCCTTCCATGCAACATAATTCGAACTGCCTTCAAGAGCATATTCGAGTCGCAAACCGTTGAAAGACATTTTCAACACTGGCACCAAGAAAACAAAGCTGCTGCAAAATTTGAATTCCAAACTCCAAGCTCTATCGCTTCCAATCTACACTTGAAAACAAATTATTTCCAAATCAGAGATTGACTGCAAGGGGCGTTTACCAGACCTTTCACTTTCCGAAGAAAGATGAATCCGGAGGCTTCCTGGCCCGTATGCAGACTCTGTCCGAGGAAATAAGTTTGCAATCACCGTAATATATCTCGACAATTAATCTTGCTCCGATACCATGTAGAAATTAGCTGAATAAATCACTTATTCACTGAAGATTAACCTGGTCATATATCAATTTCGAATTGCATACATAACACATAACCTTCTTCTACAATTAATTGTCACATGCGGAAATAACAGAAGCAATCTCACATCAAATCAATCACACATTAACTCAGTATGTATGGGAAAGCCTATAGCTGAAAACCCCGCAGCTATTGTGTATATTATAATGGAGAAATCATGTAACCAAACAAGTACAATACTCCTCACAAGTACTCAGTACTTTCTCATAAAGTCACACACAATCTAACTCAGTTTTGAACAAGTCACTGGTTCAAAACTCACTGTTGATTGCCTTGCCTCTATTGCGCAATCATGGCCTGGTTATGTAGAGATCCAAGGTTCGAATCTCCTTGGCTTGACTACGCAATTGTCATGGACAATTCCTCCAAGTGTAATGCAAATCCCATGCAAAACTGATCCTCCAACTGATAGCTTTACTCACCCTTTCATCTACCTCTTCCACTGGTCTCCACTGAACTGATCATGCACTGTAGTGAACTGAAGTGTTCTTGAGTTGACTAATGAGTTAATAATTAGTGAAATAAATATTATTTAATTCACTCCACTCATATCTAGTTGATTAGCTAGTTAACTAATCTCAACTAGTTCAACTAAAACAAACAGAACACAACTCCACTATCTGTCCCGTTAACTCCTCCAAAACTTCTGCCACTGAAGTCTAAGCGGAAACCAACATGCAAGATGCCATAAAACCCTGAGAACCACGTAGATTCCTTCTGTCGGTTGCATGAGCCACCTCAATTTTCCATGACTCAAGCCCAAGAGTGCTCCAAGAGAGTGGCTAAACATTTATAGTCGAAAATATTATTAAGGGTAAATATGTTGACTTCCATATTTGGAGGTCTGATCTAAAAATATGGGGTCCTAAAAATTAGGGTCTCATCTATTTTTACCAACATGTCGCATACCTTAAGAATCTCCAAGTAGAATTCCCAAATTATGCTCCGTATGTCTAAAAATAGACATAGTCTAAAAATAGACTTTGCGCCAGAATTTGCCTGCGGGCCCACTTAGTGAAAGCGACTTCATTTCACTAAGCTCCATCATCTTGCTGCATTCTCAACAAATCACATATAATGGGATTTGATGAAAGTGTTAGGAATTTTAGTTTACTCCCGGCCTAGGCGTGGCTCGGCCTACGAGGCCTACGCGTGGCTGGCACATTCTGTTTGTCCCCCATGATACCAATCCATGAAGCCATGCTGCCTCAACTGATCCTCCTGTCTGTACCATGAACCATATCCCGATGTGCCTCTAATATAGCGCAATACATGCTTGCCTGCCTTCCAAAAGAGCTTGGTAGGCTTAACCATGGCTTGCGAAAGCTGGTTAACTGCATAGCATATATCGGGTCGTGTATTGACCAGATACATAAGCGACCCCACCAACTGTCGATAGACAGTGGCATCCACTACCTCCGCTGAAGTAGCATCCTCCTTCCTCCAACCACCAGGAAGAGGAGTGTCAACAGGCTTGCAGCCTTGCATGTTGAACCTCTACAGAATCTCCCAGGCATACTTGCCCTGAAAAACAAACAGTCCTCCGCTGCGCTGCCAAATCTCCAATCCCAGGAAATAATGAAGGATGCCCAAGTCCTTCATCTCAAACTCTCGTGCAAGATCCTCCTTGCATAAAAGTATCAACTGCTCATCGCCAGTCAAAATCAGATCATCTACATACAGTACGATGATCAACAGCTTCCCCTCCACCACAATCTGGTACAGGTTTGGATCCGCCTCACTCTTGGAGAATCCAGGCCCGGTGAAGTAGCTGTCTATCCGAGTGTACCAAGCACGAGGTGCTTGCTTCAGCCCGTACAGTGCTCTCTTGAGTCGGCACACATGCGACTCACTGCTGAAGATCTCAAAACCTTCAGGCTGCTCTATGTACACCTCTTCCTCAATGACTCCATTGAGGAACGCAGTCTTCACATCCATCTGATGAATGTGCCACCCCATCTGCGCTGAGAGAGCAAGGATCGTCCGTATGGAAGAGTACCTTGCGACAGGTGCCAAAGTCTCCTCATAGTCAATCCCCTCGATCTGTGAGAAGCCACGGGCGACAAATCTCGCCTTGTACTTCTCCACACTCCCGTCAGCCGCCTGCTTCACCTTTTAGATCCATCGCGAACCCACCACTGATTTCCCAACCAGTCTTGGGACAATCTCCCATGCACTGTTCCTGATGATCGAATCATATTCTTTGATCATGGCATCAACCCATGCGGGTTCCTCCACGGCTTCCTCAAAAGAGGATGGCTCCGTCACAACACATTGACTCACAAGAGCCATGTATCCAGTGTACCGATCCGGTGACTGTCTCTGTCTGCGTTGTGCTGTAGGTGGTCCTACAACCGTCTCTGCATCCCGAGCCAGTCGCTCAGCTTCTGTAGTGCGCATGCGCCCTCTGATGGTTGGCGCTGCCTGGGTGGTTTCTTCCACCTCCTGAACCTCCTCTTGTGGCTGATCCACATCCGGGAGCTCCTCCTTAGGAACTAACAGCTCCTCATCTGCATGCAAGTGTAGCTCCCTCTCAAGCGAACACTGCATGGCTTTCTCCTCCTGGAATTTTATATCCCGTCGCACAACAGTCTTGCGACTGTCTGGCACATACACCCGATAGTTGTGAGGTGTATAGGTGTACCCCACAAATATTCCAACTTCAGCAGTTGGATCCAGCTTCCTTCTTGCATCCTTCGTCACATGCATGTAGACAGGAGATCCGAAAATCCGCAAATGGGAAATATCAGGCCTCTTGCCAGAATAAGCCTCCTCTGGTGTACTCATGCCAAGAACCTTGTGAGGACAACGATTCTGCACATACACTGCTGTATTGCATGCCTCAGCCCACAAGTGAAGGGGTAGGCCCTGATCATGCAACATCGCCCGTGCAGCACCCACGATCGTTCTGTTCTTCCGCTCGGCCACCCCGTTCTGCTGTGGGTTATGGGGTGCGATGAGCTCTCTCCGAATCCCTTCTGCGCTGCAGAACTCCTTGAATTCAGCTGAGATGAATTCACCACCGTTATCACTCCTTAGAGCAATCACCTTCTTCCCCGACTCCTTCTAGACCAGTGCTTTAAACTCACAGAACTTCGCGAATGTATCGCTCTTCTTCTGCATGAAGAAGATCCAGCACTTTCAAGAGAAATCATCAACAAAGATCACATAATACATGTGCTTTGTTGTCGAAGCAACTGAGAAAGGACCACACACGTCTGTGTGAACTCTCTCAAGGATCGTCGTGGCGCGACTATCCTTCTCGTGAAAGGTGGCTTTCACATACTTCCCTAAAGTACACCCCTTGCACTGATCTGACTGCGCAAGAGTGCCCTTAGGAAGTCCAGTAGAAATCTGCTGCAGAATCTTAAAAGCTCCATGGTGAAGATGGCCCAATCTCCTGTGCCATAGTTCGCCCTCATCATCCCGGCTCACCACATCTCCAGCCTTGCATGCCATAGCTGCGCAGTCATCTACCTGCAACTGATAAAGGTTCTGAGTTCGAACCCCTATCTTCCGGGTCTCTCCGGTAGTCTTACTGCGCAGGAAAGCTTTTCCTTCGCTGAAGACCACATCATAACCCTTATCCTCCAACATCGCTACTGAAATCAGGTTCTTCTTCAATCCAGGTACATGCATGACACCCTTTAAGACAAAGGGTTTACCAGACTCCCTCTGAAAGGATACGGTACCGATACCAGTCGCACTGTATCTACCGTCATCGCCCATCTCGATGTGCATACCCAAATCCTTGTCCTCCAGATCTGAGAACAACTCCCGATCTCTCGTCATATGAAATGACGCACCGCTGTCCAAGAACCACACCGATCCCATCACACTTGAAACCAAGCATGCAATCAGTGAAAAGTCAAGCTCGAACTGTGAAGCCAAAGCTTCTCCATCTGCAGATCTTTCCGCTTGCTTGTTCTTCTTCTTCTTTGGACAATTGGTAGCATAATGTCCGTGATCATGGCAGTGAAAACACTTCACTTTCGCCATATCCTGCTTCTTGCCCTTAGCTCCAGAATGAGAGGTTTTCTTACCCTTCCCTTTCTTGGCTTTGGACACCAAAGCGCAGTTTTCTTCATCAGCTCCCTTTGATGAAGATCCATCTCGAGTAGTCCTCCTGGGAGCGCTCGGGCAGCGATCGCCCCCGAGCGCTCCCATCCGGCGACTTCTCAAATAAGCCCGACACTATCTTGATACTGGGTGGAGGCCGCCCGGAAGACGAGGGAGGCCGGGTCGACCATATCCTCTTCATCAGCCCGGTAACTTCCCACACTTCCCAGCTCATCTCTGCATTGAGTGAACTTCGTGAGGTATTTGGCGATACTGTCGCCTTTCTCCATCTTGATGTTCCAGAGCTTATCTTTGAGCGCCAGCTTCCTTTGGTCACTCTTACTCTGGAATAGATCCGTCAAAGCTTTCCACATTAAATATGGAGAAGCCTTTCCATGCAGGCTGGATACAATATGATCCTTGACGCCCTCCAACAGGATCCTTCGACATTTAGCCATCTTCTTTTGCCATGCTTCGACTTCAGCAGGAATCAGTGGGCTTTGGGACATCCGCATCCACGAACTCCTTCAGACCATTATCTTCTAACACTGCTTCCATTCGATCTTTCCATGCAATATAGTTCGAACTGCCTTCAAGAGCATATTCGAGTCGCAAGCCATTGAAAGAAGACATCTTTCAACACCGGCACCAAGAAGAACAACCTTCTGCAAAATTCGAATTCCAAACTCCAAGCTCTATCGCTTCCGATCTATACTTGAAAACAAATTATTTCCAAATCAGAGATTGACTGCAAAGGGCATTCACCAGATCTTTCACCTTTCAAAGAAGGATGAATATTCCGGAGGCTACCTGGCCCGCATGCAGACTCTGTCCGAGGAAATAAGTTTGCAATCACCGTAATAGATCTCGACAATTAATCTCGCTCCAATACCATGTAGAAATTAGCTGAATAAATCACTTATTCACTGAAGATTAACCTGGTCATATATCAATTTCGAATTGCATACATAACACATAACCTTCTTCTACAATTAATTGTCACATGCGGAAATAACAGAAGCAATCTCTCATCAATTCAATCACACATTAACTCAGTATGTATGGGGAAAGCCTATAGCTGAAAACCCCGCAGCTATTGTGTATATTATAATGGAGAAATCAAGTAACCAAGCAAGTACAATACTCCTCACAAGTACTCAGTACTCTCTCATGAAGTTACTCACAATCTGACTCAGTTTTGAACAAGTCTGAGGTTCAAAACTCCCCGCCAATTGCCTTGCCTCTATTGCGCAATCATGGCCTGTATATGAAGAGGTTCAAGGTTTGAATCCCCTTCCCTTGATTGCGTAATTGTCATGGACAATTCCTCCAAGTGTAATGCAAATCTCATGCAAAACAAATCTACCAACTGATAGCTTTACTCACCCTTTCATCTACCTCTTCCACTGGTCTCCATTGAACTGATCATGCACTGTAGTGAACTGAAGTGTTCTTGAGTTGACTAATGAGTTAATATTTTAGTAAATTAAATATTATTTAATTTACTCCACTCATATCTAGTTGATTAGTTAGTTAACTAATCCCAACTAGTTCAACTAAAACAAACAGAACACAACTCCACTACTTGTCCCGTTAACTCCTCCAAAACTCCTGCCACTGAAGTCTAACTGAAGCCAACCATGCAAGATACCATCAAACCCTAGGAACCACGTGATTCCTTGTGTCAGTTGCATGAGCCACCTCCATGACTCAAACTGAAGTGCGCCAAGAGAGTAAACTGCTGTTTATAGTCAAAATATTATTAAGGGTAAATAATATTTGACTTCCATATTTTTAGGAGATCAGTCTAAAAATAGCTTGGGTCCTAAAAATTAAGGTCTCATCTATTTTTACCGACATGTCGCATACTTCAAGAATCTCCAAGTAGAATTCCCAAATTATGCTCCGTATGTCTAAAAATAGACATAGTCTAAAAATAGACTTTGCGCCAGAATTTGCCTGCGGGCCCACTTAGAGAAGGCGACTTCATTTCACAAGAGCTTCAATCATCAAGAGGAACCACTCAACTCAAAGGAATTACAAGGAAAAGGGTTGCATCATCATCTTGAAGGAAGTTACTAAAGAAGGCCTCAAAACCCTATTTCATTCAAAGAAGGGTTCAAAACTTGAAGAATTCTTAAGAAAATTACACAAACATCACCTAGAAGAAGGAGACCTCAAAATACCATACCTCTACTTAAATAAAGAAATGACTAAAAATTGAGCATCTGGAAGCCTCTGCATCAAAGAAAATCAAGGAGAAGGTGTTTTCATCATGATCAAGAAACCTTGGTGATCTCCCTCTCTTTGAAGGATCCCTTTTGAAGGAATACATCTTCATAAAGAATATATCTTCTATCATTACCATCATCATCAAAATCAATAGGGAAATGAGTTGAAGATATTATCATCAAGGAGTATCTTCACAAGTGAGTATCTTTATGGCCACATCTGAATCTATAAAAATGACTTCATTTTGCAAGGAAATAAAGAAATTGGTTAGGTCATCAAAATTTATTGCATGGAATAAGAGGACATATTTGATCCTCATTGAAAACAAAGTCATTGATCATGTTAAGGTTTCAATCACTAAAAATCCAAAGGAATAAGCTCAAGATCATGAAAAGTATATGAAATGGGAAGTAAGGGCTCAAATTATTGTTATAGAATCCATCAAAGATCCCCTAATTCCATATATATCAAAGTTGTAGACATTAAAAGAAATATATGAGAAGCTAGTAGATTTTTTTCTTCGTAAGTACTGTTGGAGAAATAATATCATTAAGACAAGAACTCTACAATTTGAAGATATCTAAGGAATATGGAATAGCCTCATACTTCATGAGGGTATCATAAATAATATATCAACTACAATATTCAGGAGAAATAATGTATGATAAGGAAATTACCACCATAGTTCTCAATGCACTACTAGAGGAATGGGGAAACTTTACATCAAGCATCTAAGGAAAGAAGGAAGATACCCCATTCAATGAACTATGGTCATTGTGAAAAATTGAAGAAACATGGCTGAAGGAAAAGAGTGATGTAGGATCAAACAAGCAAGCACAAACATTTATTGCCATTACTAAGAAGAAAGGAAAATTTGGAAGGTTTGGTCCTCAAAAAAATAATAATAAGCATATCTCAAAAATCCAATGCTATGGTTATCACGAATATCAGAATCAAAAGAGAAATTATCCAAAACTCAAGAAGTACAACAAAAAAAGAGGAATGGAATAAGGCCATATCACCAAAGAAGTGGAAGAAGTTGAGAAGAATAAATCAAAGAAGGAGGAAATGAAAGATCTCTATGATTGAGATAATCTCCTCCAACAAGTTCTTTTCAATTTTTGTAGGAAACATTAGAAGCATGATAAGATGCACCATTTTAGGATATGGCATCATAAGAGCTTACAACTGAAGCAAGATCTCATGAAAACATCATAATAATATTGAAATATAGTTTAAGTAAAATTTCATTATAAGGAAGTAGCTCTTGGTAACCTCGTTGGAAGCATAAGTAGTAATTACGAGTAGAATAAAGTCATATAGTGTAAATATCAACATACATCAATAGAAAAGAGCATTTGTAAGATAATATTAATCAATATCCTCCATTGGAATCTCCGTTAGAAGGTTCACCTCTTGGAATAAGCAAGTGTCTTGCCGAAAATTCCACCTTGTATGAGATTCAATGATTAGAGGGATGATGGTATAATGAAAAAGGAGTGAAACTGGTCAAGACAGTTGAAGTACTTATAATCATGGAAGGGAAGTGACTGAAGGAATTCCAGGTTACCAGAAAATGAAAGAGGTATGTATGCATGTATTTGATTGAGTCATGTCATGTGGTTTCATGGGTAAATGATATACATAATGAGCATGAGCAAAGATGAAGGATATATTCCTTGGAAAAGATGCCTGAATGATTCACATATTGAGAAGATAAAATCAACATAATATATCCTCATATGGAATATGTGATGGTTGAAAAAGATAAAGGAATTATGGATATAAGTTCGTATGATAAATATGTGAAGAAAGGAATAAGAGATCATGAAAAATGAAATTATTGTTATGTAAGAAAAATGAAATCAAGATCCAATGACTAAAATAATTGACCATGAATATCCATGGAAAAGGTATGAAGACTATGATGAAGTCTAGAAAGGAAGGAGAACCTTGATATTGAATATCTTGGATATGTGTCAATATATGTGCAATATGTTGATGTTGCAAATGTCATGATAAGATTGGGTAAGCATGTAGCATCTGATACTCTTTGAGGATGAGGTAGGGAATTCACGATAAGAGCAGTCGTAAAGGACTGATATTCTTTGAGGATCGATAATATGGGATAGGAATAGTCCTAGAAGGACATAACCTGTGAAAACCCAGGTGAGTTATGTGCCTCGAGAGACAATGATGATGGTGTCTATAAGTCATTAGTCTCACTGACACTGTGATCTAATATTGTGGAGAGATGGAGTTGTCAGTAAAGGCCTTGCTATTTGAAAATGTTGGTTGATATGATACTAAACAAATGGTTTACTAATCCAACTCTTCTTATGAGAATTCTTGATATTGATAATGTCCAAGCACCTTTTATGGATTATGAATAACCTCCCTAGTTAAGAGGGAGTGTTGAAATATGTAACTAGGTTCGGTATTCATGATAACATATTTGATCACAATTTTTTGTATTTAATATAATGAGAAGAATAAATTTATCATTATTGTTCTTGAGGAATGGATTTCATGCTCAAGGAAAATTATTTTTAGGTCCATCTCCTATTGTGATCTCAAGGGCTTGTCACTGAGTCTACAGGTCATTAAGTCCTTATCATGTATGAAAGGACCATTTGGGGAATGTTACATATTGTAAAAAAAATTTATGTGAGTCAAACTCAAGTCAAAGAACCCTCTAACACCAATTCATAATGCAAATAAAAAGTTTACCTTCACAAGCATTAATTCAGCCTAAAACATGGATGAGAATCCTATGTAAAGGAGACATTGACCTCACTTTGAGAACACACTTACACTCACTCAAGTTTGATCACAAGGAAGAGGAAAAGTGTGAAGAAGAGAAGGAAGATAGAAGGAGTGTAAGGATGATAGTTTTTATTTGGTTTTTGGGTTGTTTCTCTCCACACATGTGAGGAAACTAGGGCACATCCTACTACAACTATTCATAAGTACAATAACCTTAAGAAGGCCAAGAAAAGACAAGAAACATATCTATCTTGCAAGTTGAAACCACAAAAATACTAGCTCAAGTCTAGGGAAGGAGAAGAAGGGCTATAATTTTCCTATTCATGCCACACTTGTGAAAGTTAGAGTCAGATACAAGAGGCTGAGAGTTGCAGGAAGATAGGCCGGAAATTTTAGACTGGTGTTGCAATGATGAAGGTTAAGGATGAAGGAGAGATTGTAGCAACATCAAGAAGAAGTTGAGTTTGACTTAAGGCAAGGTTTGAATTGGTCTTGGAGGATTTTTTGGTCAAGTGTATAGGTCTTGGAATTCATCAATTGAAATTCTATAAGAAGAAGAATTTGTGTGGGTTTTTCTCTCAAAGTGGAGAGATTTTTCCCTCGTTTATTGCCTATATCTTCTATCCTTTTTCTTATTGATCTTTATGGTTTGATAGTTGCTTGATGAAGAAAAATATAATAATAAACAAGTGGAAGAAGAAGCTAATTAAGTGTAGTAGAAATACACCACAAACAATTATCAAAGAAAGATAAATCATCCTATTTTGTTTCCCCTATATTTATCAACAGGGGTGGGGGGGATAAGGGCGTGATGGGTGAGAAGGAAGTGGAGAATGTGAGCCTAGCAAAAAAGGGTCAAGGGGATAAGAACAAGAATAAGGACCTGTATAATTTCAAGTGCTTCAAGCATGGCGATTTTGGCCACTACAGTACTTAATGTCCTCTCAGGAAGAACGACAAGGAGGAGAAGCAGGACCAGGCAAAAATGTCTTTAGAGATAGAAACGTTGTCCTCCGGTTGGTGGAATATTTTCTCATGTTTTCAGTTATACCTCGAGGATTGAGGTGGGGCGATATGGATCTATAGTCCTAGAGTTGCAGAGGATGGGTAAGGTCCAATGAGGCGTTCTCCTCATGGATCATTACCTTGCTATAGGAGACCATACTATTCAGTAGTAGAAGGATCAGTGTTAGTCAGATACTAAGGAGTGTGGAGGAGTGTTGGCATCAGAGTAAGAGACTTAGTTGTAGAGTCAGTAAATTTTTTTTTTTCCCAGCAGTCCTTTGTAGACACAGTTGGTTCAATGTTTTCTTTGGATTCTTCTAAATTCCAGTTGTTGCAACATCACTAAAAAAAGTGAGAGGTAGTGCTACAATACATTCCATAGGTGCAAAATAGGGGTGGTTGAAAAGCCATTTCTTACTAAGAGGGAGTGTTGAGAACTGTAGCAAGAAATGCTCAATTTGACTTTACCTTGGCCAAACTGAGAAAATTCAAATTTCCACATCAGAAGACAACTTGGAGGTGGTTAAATGAAGTGCCATGGATTTGGTCACTCAATTAGCTTAGTAAATTAAAGTTATAAGGCTTGAAGTTCAGTTAAGCATGTGTGATTAATATTTTGTAGCAATTAAGGTAAATTATTTTCAATTGTATTAAGTTAAACTAGTTCTAACTATTGGTAGAGCTAGTGGAAGGTTAGTTGTGTAGTGGGACAACAATCTAACTCAGAGGTCATCTAGTTAAATGATCAATTGAAAAAAAATAGCTCATGCATGCAATGAATTTGAATTTCTTAAGCTGCAGTGGATATTCCAAGGCAATGTATAATTAATTATATACTAGATTGAGTGTAAATTTTAGAGTATTGGTCAGGTGATCAATACTTGGGAATTGTGTGAGACAATAAGGGGGAAAATGGGGCCCATTTCCTTAGGAATTTTGCAAGGAAATAGGAGAGATTGTAGGCAACGCGAGTGCATGCAGAGTGAGAACAAATTTACTCTTGCAGTTTCTCATCAAAGTGAGAGATCACAATATTAATTGTTTCTTAATTCACATGATTAATGCGATGAGCTTAAAGGGTTTTTATCATTTTATTTCCCATAGAAACATATGTGTACCTATTTATTTGATTATTCATGTTTGCGAATGTTGTTCTAAATTGTGAATTGATTTTTGAAGAGCAGTAGAGTAGAATTATGTCTCTTGATTTAGATTAAATTTCTTGAGCAGTTGGAATTATATCAGCATATTTCTATAGGATCTCTCTTGGTATTAGGTTGCTCCCCATATAACATGACCCCTATGTCTTGACATGACTAACTTACCAGCTGAATTCCTTGATGTGTGGTGTAACTGCACCAGACCAATTAGAGCATACATATAAAGAGAGTGAGCAAGGCTCTACAGTGCTTAGACCATGCAAGGAGATGAGTGGGTTTCGACCCAAACACATATCTCGATAACCAACCATAAGGGGATAATGAATTAAATATATTCAAATTATAATTATAAATACTAATTAATATTACTATTATAAAATTTGTGTGTGTGTGTGGGGGGGGGGTCACTTTCACAATTATAATTGATTTGATAAATTGTTTTATTATTCATACAACTTTTTATTTTCTTACACAGTGGGAAAACCTATCATAACTCTGTTTTCAAACCAACAATGAGGACAAACATCTCTAGTTTCTATCCACGTATGCAGGCTGACTCATCTATGTTATTCAAGGAAACCATGCCACCTGGAATACCCTGTTAGGGGTCTATAAGGGGGCAGGCTTTCACTCCTGCCAGATGCCTATGGGTCTTGGGTTATTAACAGTGTATTTAGGGAGATTTTTTTTTTTTTTAATTTCACTGAATCATAATGACCTTCAGAAATTGTTTGCACCCAATTTATTACAAAATTATTTAAAATTAGTAAATATCTATGGAATTCCGTAAAAGTTATATTTTCTGAAAGTAGTTTGAATTCTGCAAATTCTTTGTAATATTCCTAGCTTAGCCTACAACTAATGGGAATATTAAAATTTTGTTTTGTCACATTGATAGGTGAATAAGTGGGTGGGAAGACCCATAAGACTCTTTATTTTGAATAAAACCACTTCTCATGTGAAAGTGGATCATATTTTTAGCTGAATAAAGCACCCTAAGGTATGAATAGGGGCTAAAACATATTGACTGGGTCAACCTTGACAAAATATACAACGTTTTCATGGAGGAGTGGCCATAAATGAGGCACAACGTAGTTTTAGATGGAGATGCCTTGTGTGAAAGAGTTGATTTCATTGGAGGTGGTTTAGGGTTTGCAAAATATTGTCTCATAAAAGGAAGGGGATGGCAGCATTAGAGGGTTGTTGATGTTATGATATTTTGTCAAGTATATTTTTTGTTTAGAAATATCTCTTTCTCTTGCTGTTTAGATGAGAATAATGTCATTTAGCATTGGGTGTTCCTGATCAGGAATCCCACCTCTTCCCATTAAGTAGCTCTTGGGAGAGTTTGTATTGCATTGTCAACTATCTGGCTTAAGGCCAAGTTACTTATTTCAAATACAACACAAATCTTGTTAAGGGTTTGATGGTTTTTTCAAGTTGCTGCAAGTGGAGATTAGATCTTTTAGATCTAGTCTATTTCAGTGCTTATTTTCAGTAGAGGAGGGTTCTAATTCATTGGGAGGACATTATTGAAGATATTGAGCACCATTTTCATATATTAGCATGTGGCCAACATCATTTTGATCCCCACAGCGTAATATAGATCCAAATCTGTGTTATTCCTATAGGTGTATTTTTCAGGGTGTTTCAGCACATTAATTGGAGAGTGATTTTGTAGGGGTTGAGGATCTACCCTTCACTTTGGAGATCTGTTGGAGGAGATAATTTTATTGTTTATATAAGATAAAATCCACTTTCTAGATCTGAATATTTCCATATATCTACAGTCTTAGATCTCAGATCTACATCTTGTACTTGATGTTTTGTTGAAAACCCCAAGGGGGTTCAATAAAGGAGCTTGTATAGTGTATAGTTCTGGTATAGATATACATTTTTGTGCACATACTTGCTCTAGATATAATGTGTAATCTACAGCTGTTGTAGAGCCAATAAAATAACACTGTAAGGCATTTTCAGTCTTTATACATGGTTGCAACACCTCATTTTGAGTATTTCTTTCATTGGAGACTTGTATTTTCTTGTTATGCACCTTATGGGGCACTTTTTACATACATTTTGCTACTATAATAAAAAATGAAAGGTCTCCATATTGGCCTCCTGCTATTTCTAAGATGATCTACATTATTTATCTATCGTTTTGCATTGTATTGCTGCATTCCCCATTTGGGAATACTACAGTGGTATCAGAGCATCATCTTGGCACAACTTGTGCTTTCTAAAGAGCCAATATGTCTTCTGAAGGAAGAGAGACTCTCACTGATAGAGGGAGGATATATCAAGAAATAATACATAGAATATTTGATTACAATGATGAGAAAGAAGACAAGGGTAAAACCCATTTATTTGGAGAAATGGAAGGGAAGAAGATTTCAACACTTCTTCTTCAGAATATGCATGAGCTTAGAAGAGAAATCAAGGGAATTAAGAGGGAAAGACATGAAGGTAACTCAAGAAGATATTCACGTGAAGAAAACCCCATTTCTTCATATTATGTGTGCAAGCATTCAGCTACACAATCAGATCTACAACGTTATACTATGCCCATATTTACTGCAAGAAAGATGGATAAAGAAGATGCACCAAAGGAGGAGACTTTGAGTGATTATCTTTAGGAGTATGAATCTCAATATTAGATATTCAAGGATCACTTGAACTTCATAGAGTTCTGCCAGCTCAAGGAGGAAAGGAGATCCAACAAGCACAATAGAAGGAGAAAAGGCAGAATCTTTTTTCCAAATTTTGATGGATCGCCCACATGCATAGCCAAGGATTGGATAGATAAGCTAGAATCATATTTGGATCTACATCAAGTTCTAGAGAAGGAAGCTCTTAATGTAGAAGTTCTGCATCTCAAAGGTAAAGCTTATGCTTGGTGGTTATTTGAATCCTTTTCATTAAATAATGCAAATATATCTACATATGCAAGATTCACTAAGATATTAGTGAAGAGATTTGATGTAAAAGACACTGAAACGTCTTTGATTGAGCTAGAAAATCATGAACATGAAAAACCCTTGCATGAATTGGAAAGATATGTTATGCTAACTCCACTTTAGATTTATATTGAAGGGGACAAAAACTTGTGTGATACCTTGCCAAGGGCAAGAACCCCATTTCATGAAGATATTTCTTCTCAAAGGGAAGACCGGGAGACTCCTCTCTCAAGGGAAGACTAAGATCTAGGGTTCTCATTGTCAATGAGGTATTCTCAAACATTGATGAAGAGAAATATCATGAAGGCAGTAACATCGCTGTTACTTTAGAAGAAGGACCATCACCATATAGGGATGGGCATGAAGTTATTTCTTCAAGAGGAGGATATTTTCATCTTTGCAAAGGGTTCCCAAGGAGCATCACGTGACAGTATTTTTGGGCAATAACACCTTAATACAAGGAGGGGAAAGGATGGATCAACATCCAAGGATGAGGAGCATGCACCCTTTTTTATTTCAAGGGGTTAATATTCAGAAGAAGGAGAATGATTTATGTAGCAAAGAGAGGGACAAATCAATCCACTCATTTATATAATCTACTTTAGATTTTGATGTCTCTTTGCATGGAGGCATCCCACTAGGGAGATCCCCTGATGAGAAGATGAATAAAGTGTTCTCTCAACTTGTTGCAGCAATGGAATATTGGGCTAAGGAAGGAGCCTTGAGAGGAGCTACCACACCACTGAGAACCTTTGATGGGTTCCAAGGAGAGATGAGCAAATTTCTGAAATGGACTTTTCTATCTTCCACTCAACTATTTGTGCTGGAAAAGAAGGATTCAGATTTAATCTGTGATGACATGAGAAGGGTGTCAAAAGGCCACTCTATAGTCTTGGGGTAGAAAATGATACTTCCACACATAAGAAATATTTCTGAATATGACAAGAGGGTATTAACACTCTTGTATGGATGGGCCAAACTATGTAAGTTTTGGAAGAAAGAGACCTTTTAAAAGGAGGTTGATTTCCATGAACTTCAATCTTGTCTTGAGCAAGATCAGCTGCAAGAGAGGCAAAAAAGGTGGAGCCACAACACTCCAACATTTGACTTTGGAATTGAGCATGTCAAAGAGGAGAATGATGATGTGACAACTACTTCATTTCAGAATTTTATAGTGCTGTCATTGTTGGGAAGCCTAGATCCATATTGGGAATCCCAACTCTTGGTAGAATATTCCAAGAACCTCTTCACATGTAAGGTTCTTGATGGGAAAATGGAAGATATGAGGTATAGAGTGGTTGATGGAATCATTTACTTTCATGATTAGATCTATTTGAATAGAGACTCAAAGCTCAAAGATAAAATTCTATATGCAGCCTATGATATCTTGCTTTCTAATCCCACTAGTTATATCAGAACCTACCATACTATTTTGGAGGGATTCTTGTGGGAATAATTCAAAGAGGAGATGCACACTCATATGAGGAGGTGCATGGATTATTTGGAGGATGAGGAGAAACAAAACTCTTGGGAAGAGTTGTCATCACTACCTCCTTACTCATGGGGTGTGAGAGGGAGATCATCCATTAGCCACCTCACTAATTTAAACCAAGTGTATGGTAAATATTGTATTTCTGAACATCACGATATATTTACTATATACTTGCATCTTCTTATCACACATGTGCAGGGCATTGCTCCAAAAAGGAGCACTCTTCCTTATTTTCTTTATGGGCTACTTGGAGCCATGAGCAATGATGATGTTGACAATTCCATAGGAGATTTTGGGGAGATGATGTATTCATTTTGGTGTGCCTCAGTGACACCAAACATCATACACCACTCTAATTGTATGAGGAGAAATCTTGGTAAAGAATATTCTTTTGTATCTCGTGATTCATTTGATTATTACTTGTATTCTTTTACCATGTATATGCAGGCCATAGCTCCTAAGAGGAGTGTTATTCCCTACAAAATTCATGGACAAATTTGGGCCAAAAACATTTCTGAACATGGCCACTCCCTTAGAGGAAAAAGGGAGATATTGTATCATTATGGGTGAATTCCAAAGGCACCAAACATATCTCACTTTTTTAGCCATGGTGAGATTACTTGGGCAGCAAGTAAGTGGTGGGGAAACCACTTACCATATCACTATCTAATGAAGTTAGGAGATCTACTGTGTTGGTTTCGCGCATGGGACTATGATCCACCTCCATCATTGGATTTGATTGTTTATGTATTACTAGTTTTGATCCCACATGATTATGATGCTCTTATTTTTTTTGGGAACATGATTGGAGGGATGACACATTGGTTGGATGTGTCGATTGGGAATGGAATTTCCCACATTTATTTATGCTTCAAGAGGAGGATGGGACCCTATATGGCTACTACATTAAATCACTTGTTTCTTTATGCAAGGGGCCATATGTTTGACTTATGTCTTTGGAAGAAGCCTCTCACATGGGAGAATTCTTGGCAAGACATTTTTGGGAAGTAAGAAGTAAGAAGCTTATGGAAGTAAGAAGGTGGTTGGATGGCTACTTGTTTTATCATGATTGGAGACAACAAGAAGAATAACAACGCTGGTCTCAATGGAGGGACTATTGTCACCATCACATATGTCATATGACACTTAGTCCATGTTTCCTTTGGAGCCCATATGGTGATGATAATATACTCACTATATGCATAGAGGATTGGGCAAGGAGGCTCCCTATAAACAATGAAGGGAATCATGAGGTTCCAAGCATATTTTGGCTTCATGAAGACTATATTATTGAAACCCAGGATCAACAACTCCAAATTTATCATAAATGGAGGGAGAGGCAGCGTAAGTTGAACAATATTACCTCTCATTTTCAGCCATGTAGCCCCTACACATTGCACAAGGAGGGGATTGGTGACTATTTCTATGAGCTACCAAGGATGGCTCACTTTGTTTGGATGATAGCATGGAGATTGGAGTTTCTCATTGGGGTTGAAGCACCCAACATTTATCATCTCACATGCCTCAAGGAGACCAATGGAAAAAAAATAACTCTTTCTATATATCTCCCACTTCTTCATGATGACAAATATTTGCTTTATTCACCAAAGACAAACTTGTATTCTTGGAAGGAGACATATCCATTGGAGATTTTACAATGTCCTTGTAGTTGCTTGAGGACAAGAAACATTTTGGAGGGGAGGTCTGTAATATTCGTAACTTAGCCTACAGCTAATGGGAATATTAAAATTTTGTTTTGTCACATTGATAGGTGAATAAGTGGGTGGGAAGTCCTATAAGACTCTTTATTTTGAATAAAATCACTTCTCATGTGAAAGTGGATCACATTTTCAGCTAAATAAAGCACCCTAAGGTATGAATAGGGGCTAAAACATATTGATTGGGTCAACCTTGACCAAATCTACAACGTTTTCATGGAGGAGTGGCCATCAATGAGGCACAACACAGTTTTAGATGGAGATGCCTTGTGTGAAAGAGGTGATTTCATTGGAGGTGGTTTAGGGTTTGCAAACTCTTGTGTTATAAAAGGAAGGGGATGGAAGCATTAGAGGGTTGTTGATGTTATGATATTTTGCTGAGTATATCGTCTGTTTAGACATATCTCATTCTATTGTTGTTTAGTTGAGAATAATGCTGTTTATCATTGGGTGTTCCTGGTTGTGAATCCCACCTCTTCCCATTGAGTAGCTCTTAGGAGAGTTTGCATTGCATTGTCCACTATCTAGCTTAAGGCCAAGATACTTATTTCAACTAAAATGTAGATCCTATTGAGGGTTTGACTATTTTTGCAAGCTGTAGCAAGTGGAGATTAGATCTTTCAGATCTAGTCCATTTTAGTGCTTCTTTTCAGTGGAGGAGGGTTCTACTTCATTGGGAGGACAGTATTGAAGATCTTGAGCACCATTTTCATATCTTGGCATGTGGCCAACATCATTTTGATCCCTACAGTGTAGTATAGATCCAGATCTGCGTTATTCCTGTAGGTGTATTTGCAGGGTGTTTCAACATATTAATTGGAGAGTGATTTTCTAGGTGTTGGGGATCTGTCCTTCACTTTGGAGATCTGTTGGAGGTGATAATTTTATTGTTTATATTAGATCAGATCCAATTTCCAGATTTGAATACTTCCATAGATCTATAGTCTTATATCTTAGATCTACATCTTGTACTTGATGTTTTGCTGAAAACCCCAATGGGGTTGAATAAAGGAGCTTGTATACTGTATAGATTTGGTATAGATCTAAATTTTTTTCCACATACTTGCTTTATATATGATGTATAATCTACAGCTGTTGTAGAGCCAATAAAATAATGTTGTAATGCATTTTCAGTCTTTATACATGGTTGCAGCACCTCATTTTGAGGATTTATTTCATTGGGGACTTTTATTTTCTTGTTATGCATCTTATGGGCCACTTTTTACGTACATTTTGCTGCTGTAATAACAATTGAAAGGTATCCATATTGGGCTCCTACTATTTCTAAGATGATCTGCATTATTTATTTATCATTCTGCATTGTATTGCTACATTCCCCATTTGGGAATACTACAGTGGTATCAGAGCATCATCTTGGCACAACCCGTGCTTTCTAAAGAGCCAATATGTCTTCTGAAGGAAGAGAGAATCTCAATGATAGTGGGAGGAGATATCAAGAAAGAAGACACAAAATATTTGAATACAATGATGAGAAAGAAGACAAGGGTAAAACCCCTTTATCTGGAGAAACGAAAGGGAAGAAGATTTCAAGACTTCTTCTTCAAACTATGCATGAGCTTAGTAGAGAAATCAAGGGAATGAAGAGGGAAAGACATGAAGGTCCCTCAGGAATATCTTCACATGAAGAAAACCCCAGTTCTTCATATTATGTGTGCAAGCACTCAACTACACAATTGGATCTACAATGTTATACTATGCCTAGATTTACTGCAAGAGAGATGGAGAAACAAGATGCACCAAAGGAGGAGACTTTGACTGATTACCTTAAGGAGTATGAATCTCAATCTTTGATATTCAAGGAGTGCTTGAACTTCCAAGAGTTCTTCCAGATCAAGGAGGAAAGGAGATCCATCAAGCACGATAAAAGGAGAAAAGGTAGATTCTTTCTGCCAAATTTTGATGGATCCCCCACATGCACAACCAAGGATTGGATAGATTAGCTAGACTCATATTTGGATATACATCAAGTTTCAGAGAAGGAAGCTCTTAAAGTAGCAGCGATGCATTTCAAAGGTAAAGCTTATGCTTGGTGGTTATTTGAATCCCTTTCATTAAAGAATGCAAATATATCTAATTATGCAAGATTCACTAAGAGATTAGTGAAGAGATTTTATGTAAAACAAACTGAAACATATTTGATTGAGCTAGCAAAGCATGAACATGCAAAACCCTTGCATGAGTTGGAAAGATCTGTTATGCCAACTCCACTTCATATTTCTATTGAAGGGGATAAAAAATTGTGTGATACCTTTCCAAGGGAAAGATCCCCATTGCATGAAGATATTTCTTCTCAAAGGGAAGGCAGGGAGACTCCTCTCTCAAGGGAAGACCAAGATCTAGGGTCTCTCATTGTCAATGAGTTATTCTCAAACATTGATGAGGAGAAAGAGCATGAAGGCAGTAACAACGTTGTTACTTCAGAAGAAGGACGATCACCATATAGGGATGGGCATGAAGTTATTGCTTCAAGAGGAGGAGATTTTGCATCTTTGCAAAGGGTTTCCAAGGAGAATCATGTGATAGTATTATTGGGTAGTAACACCTTGATCCAAGGAAGGGAAAGGATGGATCAACATCTAAGGATGAGGAGCATGCACCCTTTTTTATTGCAAGGGGTTTATATTTAGAAGAAGGAGACTGATTTATGCAGCAAAGAGATGGACAAATCAGTCTACTCATCTATACAGTGTACTTCAGATTTTGATTTCTCTTTGCATGGAGGCATCCCACCAGGGAGACCCCATAATGAGAAGATGAATAAAGTGTTCTCTCAACTTGTTGCAGCAATGACATATTAGGCTAAGGAAGGAGCCTTGAGAGGAGCTACCACAGTGCTGAGAACCTTTGATGGATTCCAAGGAGAGATGAGAAACTTTCTGAAATGGACTTTGCTATCTTCCACTCAGCTATTTGTGCTAGAAAAAAAGGATTCAGAAATATATGATGACATGAGTAGGGTGTCAAAATGCCACTCCATAGTCTTGGGTCAACAAATGATACTTCCACACATGAGAAATATTTCTGAATATGACAAGAGGGTATTAACACTCTTGTATGGATGGGCCAAACTATGTAAGTTTTGGAAGAAAGAGACCTTTCAAAAGGAGGTTGACTTCCATGAACTTCAGTCTTGTCTTGAGCAAGATCAGCTACAAGAGAGGCAACAAAGGTGGATCCACAACACTCCAACATGTGACTTTGGCATTGAGCATGTCAAAGAGGAGAATGATGATGTGACAACTACTTCATTTCAGAATTTTATAGCGCTGTCATTGTTGGGAAGCCTAGATCCATATTGGGAATCCCAACTCTTGGTAGAATATTCCAAGAACCTCTTCACATGTAAGGCTCTTGATGAGAAAATGGAAGATAGGAGGTATAGAGTGGTTGATGGAGTCATTTACTTTCATTATCAGATCTATTTGACTAGAGACTCAAAGCTCAAAGATAAACTACTATATGTAGCCTATGATATCTTTATTTCTAATCCCATTATTTTCATTAGAACCTACCATACTATTTTGGTGGGATTCATGTGGGAAGACTTCAAAGAGGAGATGCACAGTCATATGAGGAAGTGCATGGATTATTTGGAGGATGAGGAGAAACAAAAATCTTTGGAAGAGTTGTAATCACTACCTCCTTACTCATGGGGTGTGAGAGGGAGCTCATCCATGAGCCACCTCACTGATTTAAACCAAGTGTATAGTAAAGATTGTATTTCTAAACATCATGATATATTTACTATATACTTACATCTTCTTATCACACATGTGCAGGGCATTGCTCCAAAAAGGGGCACTCTTCCTTATTTTCTCTATGAGCTACTTGGAGCCATGAGCAATGATGATGTTGATCACTCCATAGGAGATTTTGGCTAGATGATGTATTCTTTTTGGTGTGTTTCATTGACACCAAAAATCATACACCACTCCAATTGTATGTGGAGAAATCTTGGTAAAGAATATGCTTTTGTATCTCATGATTCATTTGATTATTACTTGTATTATTTTACCATGTATATGCGGGCCATAGATCCTAAGAGGAGTGTTATTCCATACAAAATTCATGGCCAAATTTGGGCCACAAACATTTCTGAACATGGCCACTCCCTTAGAGGACAAAGGGAGATATTGTATCATTGTGGGTGTATTCCAAAGGCACCAAACATATCTCACATTTTCTGCCATGGTGAGATTACTTGGGCAGCAAGAAAGTGGTTGGGAAACCACTTACCAGATCACTATATGATGCAGTCAAGAGATCTACTACACTGGTTCCACATATGGGACTATGATCACCTCCATGATTGCATTTGATTGTTTATGTATTACTGGTTTTGATGCCACATGATGATGGTGCTCTTATTTTTCTTGGGAACATGATTGGAGGGATGACACATTGGTTGGATGTGTTGATTGGGAATGGAATTTCCCACATTTATTTATGCTTCAAGAGGAGGATGGGACCCTATATGGCTACTACATTACATAACTTGTTTCTTTATGCAAGGGGCCATATCTTTGACTTATGTCTTTGGAAGAAGCCTCTCACATTGGAGAATTTTTGGCAAGACATGTTTGGGTTGGATCATATTCAGCCAACACCTAACATCCTCTTCTATTTTCAAGCTTTTGAGAAGCTTATGGCAGTAAGAAGGTGGTTGGATGGCGGCTTATTGTATCATGATTGGAGACAAAAAGAAGAAGAACAACGATGGTATCAATGGAGGGACTATTGTCACCATCGCATATGTCATATGACACTTATTCCATGTTTCTTTTGGAGCCCATATGGTGATAATACTCTACTCACTATATGCATGGATCATTGGGCAAGGAGGCTCCCTAGAACCAATGAAGGGAATCATTAGGTTCCAAGAATATTTTGGCTTCATGAGGATTATATTATTGAAACGTAGGAATAGCAACTCCAAATTTATCATAAACGGAGGGAGAAGAAGTGTAAGTTGAACAATATTACCTCTCATTTTCAGCCATGCAGCCCCTACATATTGGATAAGGAGGGGATTGGTGACTATTTCTATGAGCTACCAAGGATGGCTCACTTTGTTTGGATGATAGCATGGAGATTAGAGTTTCGCATTGGGGTTGAAGAACCAAAAATTATCGTCTCACATGCCTTAAGGAGACCAATGGACAACATATAAATCTTTCTATATATCTCCTAATTCTTCATGATGGCAGCTATTTGGTTTATTCACCAAAGGAAAACTTGTATTCTTTGGAGGACATATCCATTGGAGATTTTACAATTTCCTTGTAGTTTCTTGAGGACAAGCAACATTTTGGAGGGGAGGACTGTAATATTCCTAACTTAGCCTACAACTAATGGGAATATTAAAATTTTGTTTTGTCACATTGATAGGCGAATAAGTGGGTGGGAAGACCCATAAGACTCTTTATTTTGAATAAAACCACTTCTCATGTGAAAGTGGATCATATTTTCAGTTGAATAAAGCACCCTAAGATATGAATAGGGGGTAAAACATATTGACTGGGTCAACATATTGATGGTTGTTTTATATTTTATGTATACTCTCTTATAAATGGTTAGATTAGGTGGTCTTGTAAATTTTAAAATGACATTACATGACAATATTTGAAAGTTTAATTTCATTTTGATTTATGCAAATAATTTTTTATTTTTGTATGCAGAATTGGTTGGCACCAAAGCAAGTGAAATTTTACAGCCATCATTTAAGTAAAAGAAAAAATCAACTCAAATGAAAATATCAATAACACCTTCAACTTCTACTTTTTAAATGATTAAAAAAACAACATATCTAACAAATATGACTTTGTGCACGATTGGTATGTCCAGATAGAAAATCCCATGAATATGTATCCTGATATGTACCTATTTGGATCCATAGATGGAAAAGAACCTGAGATATTAGGAATAATTAATAATTTCTATGCTTACAAGGAAAATGACATTGACTTTCAAGTGGAGGTGATTAAAGAACATTAAGTAAAATTAATTTCTTGTCAAATGAAGTATACAAATATTTGATTGAAGCTTCAAGTAACGATTCACCAAATATGATACTACAACCAAGACCAAAATATTATATGGATGATTAAAGATGATTCAATGTTTATATAGTTGTTAATACTTTTATTCATTGTCACAATCTATAACAATTTTTATGTTTATATAGTGACAAGCAAGGAGAACAAAGACATTGATGAAATGCATGTGAAACAAAGCTATAATCAAGCACATGATATCCTATTCGGTAGTTAACATGAACTTTGTTGTTTATTCTTTTGTTTGCTTTTTTGTTCAATTAAACATTGTCACAATTTATAACATATTTATTGTACATTATAGAGACAAATAATGAGAAAAAATACAATAATCCAAAGATTGAGAATCAAAGTTATAATCAAGAACAAAATATAATATCAGGTACTGATAATTTTCCCACTTGTTTTCCTTATTATTTAATGATTTTTATTCATTTTCACAATTCAAAATATTTTATATGTTTAATGTAGAGACAAGTAAAGAGAACAAAAACAATGATGAAGTGCAAAGTTATAATTATGAAGATAATGCCATATCAGGTACTTATTACTTGTCTTTTTGTTTTTATTATTATTCTTCAAATTTTAATGCTTCTAATGCCATAAAATTGTATATGTTTATTATAGGAACAAATAAAAATAACAAAACTATCAATCACAATAATGTTAAAAGTGCGCATGTGTGTATTTAGTAGGTTACATTGGTAATGATTTTCCTAATTGCAAATTTTGTATTGAATATATATTACTACATAATTTGATCATATCTAATTGAAGGTTTAATATTTTTACCTACAGGTTCTGTTAAGATGATAAAAAGAAGATTGTTTCATCTATAAATAGTCATAAAAACACTCATGGTAAGTGTATTGTTTCGATATTTTTTTAGTAATTTTTGTAACAAGAATAAAATGGTTTCACTAGACTATTTTTTATTGTATTGCAGCCCAAATAACTGAAAATAAATTAGTTATTCTTGAATTAAAGGACATTTTTTTATTATAGCATCGATGATGAAGCAACAAAAAAAGGACATATCGAGAAAATGGGAACTGATGCGGATTACACAATAGAGAAAATTTTATTTTGGATTCATCCACATGCAAAAACATTTTATGAATTTTTTTTCAAAAGTGAATATTTTGAAATTGCAATTGGGACGGTAGATTCGAAATAAAACACAACAAGTGTTCTAAAAAGGTAGGTTTCAGAAAAATTACAAGATAAAATTGTGTTTATGTGGACTACTTCAGAGTGTAAACAAAAAAAGAGACATAAGGCCATTGAAAATACAACAAAAGGTATACACACTAAATCATTGAAAAAAGTGTGGGAAATGCATATCGAATATGATGCAACCAATACTATTATAGTGGAGTTTTCACTTGAGGGAATGAAAGGAAATACAAAAGAAAATGTGATTCTTGCCCCTCAATTCATTGGAACAACTCAAGAGGATAATTGGTTGATCCATGAGCTACGAAGAATGTTGATTAAACACAACAAGGAAACATATTGCAGGCTATTTTGAAGGATGTTCAATCACATCTAATAGTACCTTAAGATGATTGGTGTCTATTTCATGTCATAATATGTATGCCATCATGAATTATTACTATATTTTGTAGCCCTTTTAAAATTAAGTTGACTTCTATTTCACAATACTAATAAACGAATTTTTGATTTGGTTTGTCATAAGTAGAATAACATAATTTTATGTTCTTTATTTTTTTGAGATACTATTGTATTGATAACAATTATTGATTTGAATGGTTGTTTAGTGTTTTCGTATCAAAATTTCCCATGCTATAGAAATTTTTACAATGGATTAGATTGTATGTAAAAATTCGTAGATAATTCATCTATTTGTTTGAATTGGATCATTACAATTATTTTTTTCAATTGTGGTTTAAGTTATTATTATACCTCTTAGAAAATAGTAATGCAAATAATGGTTCACTGCATTCTTATAAAGTTTTTTATTTTATATAAGTTGAAAAACCATATTAGGATGTATGTAGCACCAACAATAGACATAGAAAATTTACTAAAAGAAGCACCAAAAGAAACTATGGAAATTAGCGTATAATTAAGTAGGTTTGAAATTTAAAAATTGTATTATATTACATGTGGAAACTAATATATAATTAGTTTGTTTAATTGCAACCATTGTAATTATATCTTTCAATTCAAATTAAAAAAAAATATTATAAGTCTTAAAATCAATGATTTAAATGGTGGGTCAATGTGATCCTATAAGACTTGCTTATTCCATACAAATTTAATAAAGGTATTAGGTTGTATGGATAAAGTAAACATATCATTAGTTTGTTCACTTTACTAGGGCCATTGTAAATATAATTTGTGATTACCATTAATTCATAATAAATACTAACATCATTTTTGAAATGTTAGGTTTTTATATCATTAAGCAAAAAAGTGTTGAAGTGGAGGTATGTTAATATCATACATGTGGTTGCAATGCAGTTGCAGATGCAAATGGGCATCACCAATCATTAAAGTTCCTTGTTAATTATGATATAAACTCGATGGAAAAATTTGGATTTGGAAAGGCATAATTAATAGCCAACATCAAAAAAAAATTGAGGTATGTTACAAATGGTATCGAGCCCATGTTTGAAAAGCAGTACATTTGTTGTGCCTTTGTGTAAAAATTATTTCTTATTGAAAAAAAAATTAAAAAAAAGAAAATTATGTGTTTTTTTACGTGTTGTTTTGTTTAGTGTATAGCGGTACTGGAACTGAAAAGACAATGGTTGAAGGAGATGAAATTTATGTTGATCTGCGTGATGAAGATAACACACTAGATCCCAATGCTCCTTTGATGGCTATGTTGCACGGGTTGCAACGAGAGATAGCTGAGTTAAGAAGCCAAAATCACAGGCTGTCATTAGCCAGTGAGGAGCAGTAAAGGCTCATAAGAGAACTGACTTCACGGAACAGCCAAGAAGGCGAAGGTTCCGGAAAGAGGAAGAAAAGCAAGTTCTTAGATGATTCTGAGGAAGATGACACTACTAGACATCAGTCTAAACATAGAAAGGGATTATAGGGGGAATTCCGAAAGATTAAACCTCCCTCCTATGATGGAGAGAAGGAGGAAGATGCTGAGGCATGGTTGTTGAATTTGATTAAGTATTTCCAGGTCTATGATTATGAGAGCAATCTGAAAGCTAGATTGGCTATCTACCAGTTGCAGGGTAAAGCTACCTTGTGGTGGGAGGAGACGAAAATGGTCCATGCCATTGATGAAAAAACAGTGGCTTGGGAAGATTTCCAAGTCAAGTTTAAAAACCGCTATTTGAACGAACGTTATTATGATGATAAAGCAAAGGAGTTCCATGAACTCAGATTGGGACAACTCACTATAGATGAGTTTGTCACCAATATTACAAATATACTAAGGTATTTTCCTTATATTCGTGAAGATAAGGCAAAGGTACAAAGGTTTTTGAACTGTTTTCCTGCTGTGTGCAAGGAGAAAATAGAGTTTGATAATCCAAAAACTATGGATGAAGAGGTGAGGAAAACTAGATTATGCTACTAGCAGTTTAAAGGCAAGGGTGAACATGGAAAAAGCTGGGTAAATAAGAGTGAATTCAAAGGGAAGAAACAGAAACCAACTTACTTGAAGAACTTTGGCAGGGACCATCAGTGGAAGAAATTAAACAAACCCAAGGAAAGTCAAACTACTTAGTCCCAAGTTGGTTCAAAACAAATAGATGGAGATAATAAGAAGGAGGGAGCAGTCAAAATGCAGGAACCGTTGAAATGTTGGGGTTGTGGATAACCTCATCTGTTGAGGGATCATCCACACCGAAATATTCAGATTATTATGAGGGATCAAGAAGCTACCACAGTGAATGATATAGCAAGAAATATACCCACTATCAGTGCAGCCTTGGAGAACCGACAAGCAGAACATCAGGCTACCATGGTTGAGATGGAAGGCAAGATTGCTGACCAATCTGTTACAGTTTTAATTGATCCGGGTGCTTATTTGAGTTACATTAGTCCACAAATTGTAGAGAAATGCAATCTCAAAACTGAAAAATTTCAGCAGTCTTGGTTGGTCCAGCTAGCCACTAGCACCAAGCGAAAAGTAACTCATAAGTTACCTCAAACCACAATTAAATTAAATGATTTTCAGACAGAAGTAAACTTAAACATTTTTCCCTTAGGCTCATATGACTTGCTGATTGGAATGGACTGGTTGGAAAAGAGAAAGGCTATGATGAATTTTTGGGATAAAACTCTACATTGCATAGATGCGGAAGGGAAACCTTTTATCCTCAAAGGAAAACCAAAACCAATCTCTGTAAGACAAATATCAGCTCTGCAATTAAAAAGAACAGCTAGGAAAGGATATCATGTATATGCTGTACATGTCGAAGAATTAGGACAAAAACCTGAAGAAAACCAGCTGGACACTCTGCCAGTAGTAAGAGAGTTTAAGGAAGTTTTTCCAGATGAGATTCCTCATCTTCCCCCCAAAAGAGAGATTGACTTTTCAATCGATTTGGTGCCTGGAGAAACACCAGTTTCCAGAGCCCCTTATCGGATGAGCCCCCTTGAACTCATGGAACTAAAAATTTAATTGCAAGAATTGCTGGATAAAGGTTATATCAGACCGAGTGTGTCTCCTTAGGGAGCACCGGTGCTGTTTGTGAAAAAGAAGGATGGAACCTTTAGAATGTGCATTGACTATCGTTAGCTGAATAAGTTGACAATAAAAAACGAATACCCTTTGCCCAGAATTGATGATATTTTTGATCAAGTAAGAGGAGCTTCAATATTTTCTAAGATTGATCTGAGGACTGGTTATCACCAGCTTAGAATTAAGGAGGAAGATATTAGTAAAACAACTTTCCGAACCAGGTATGGTCACTACGAATTTGTAGTCCTACCTTTTGGTTTGACAAATGCCCCTGCCACCTTTATGTGCTTAATGAACAGTGTTTTGAACAAGTACTTGGATAAATCCATACTAGTGTTCATAGACAATATTCTGGTTTATTCAAAAAGTGAGGAGGAGCACAAAGAACACTTAAGGATAGTTTTGCAAACTTTGAAAGAAAACCAATTATATGCCAAATTCAGTAAATGTGAATTCTATAAAGATAAGATTCAATATTTGGGGCATATTATTTCTCAACAGGGATTGGTAGTAGACCCTGAGAAAATAAAGGCTATTAGAGAATGGCCGGTGCCCACTGATGTTTCAGCAGTAAGGTCATTTATGGGGATTTCAGGTTATTATAGGAGGTTTGTGGAAAGATTTTCTACAATAGAATATCCCATAACTTCATTACAGAGAAAAGGAACCAAATTTGAGTGGACTGAAAAATTCCAAAATAGTTTTGAACAACTAAAACTAAAACTCACTACAGCCCCTATACTGAAAATTGCAGATCCTGGCAAAGAGTTTGTTGTATGCACTGATGCATGCAGAGAGGGATTGGGAGGAGTTCTATTGCAGGAAAATTCTGTTATTTCATATGAGTCTAGGAAACTTAAGAAACATGAACAGAACTACAATGTATATGATTTGGAATTGGCTGCTGTAATCCATGCCTTGAAGATGTGGTGACACTATCTTCTTGGAAAAAAATTTACATTAATGACTGATCATATTAGTCTTAAATATTTCTTTTCCCAAACTAATTTGAATGCTTTACAAGCCAGATGGCTGTATTTTTTGAGTGAATTTGATATGGACATAAAACATATCAGAGGGAAAGAAAACAAAATTGTTGATGCACTAATCAGAAATGCTTGCCAAAACATAAGCAGCATTGGGATTAGTGCTAGTTTTGAATTAGAGGAACTAGTTAAAAGGGTAGCTGATCAGGATCCAAATTATGAGAAGCTACAAGTGAAAATGTTAAAGAAAGAAATGACTGAATACACCCAAAATCAGAAAGGGCTGATCTGCTATAAAAACAGATCATATATCCCCAATGTAGAGTCTGTGAAAAAAGAGATCCTAGATGAATATCATAAACAGCCATATTCAGGACATCCTAGATATCAGAAAATGCTAACAGCTTTGAAAAATAAAGTGTTTTGGCCAGGAATGAAAAATATGTAGCAGAATATTTAGCTAGATGCATGGAATGTCAACTAGTTAAAGTGGAGCATCAGCACCCACCTGGTCTTTTAAATCACTTGCCAATTTTAGAATGGAAATGGGACACTATTTCTATAGATTTTCTAACTGGGTTACCCGGAACCAAGTACCAACATGACTCAGTGATGTTAGTGGTAGACACCTTAACAAAATCTGCACACTTCATCCCTATAAAATCTACTTTTGGGACAACCCAAGTAGCAGATGTGTTCCTAAAAGAAATAGTAAGGCTACACGGGGTCCCAAAAATGATTATTTTAGATAGGGACGCCAAGTTCACAGGCACCTTTTGGAAAGGTCTATTTGGGGGCATGGGCACAGAATTGAATTTTAGTACTGCCTATCACCCTCAGACAGATGGTCAAACAGAGAGAACAAATCAAATTTTGGAGGATATGATGAGAATGTATGTGATGGATAGGCCGTCAAAATGGGAAGATTACTTGCATTTAGCTGAATTTTCTTACAACAACAGCTATTAATATTCCATCAAAATGAGTCCATTTGAAGCACTTTATGGAAGAAAGTGTCATACTCCTTTAAGTTGGAGCCAACCTGAAGATAAGCTAGTGTTGGGGCCAGATGCTTTATAAGAGATGGAAAGAATTGTAAAATAAATACAAAGAAACATCAAGATAGCATAAGATCGACAGAAAAACTACGCTAATAAGAAGAGGGTGCATCGAGAGTTCAAAGTGGGTGATCATGTGTATTTGTGTATTAAACCCAAAAATAACACACTTTATGCTGGAAGTTGTGCAAAATTGGCTCCTAGATATTGTGGGCCTTTTGAAGTGTTAGAAAGGGGGGGACCAGTGGCTTATAAACTGGCCTTACCGCCCCATGTTAAAGTGCATGATGTGTTTCATGTTTTGTTATTAAAAAGATATGTGCATGATGCTTCTCACATTGTTGATTAGAATGTGATACAGGTGGAACCAGAAGGGGAGTTCATGCCAGAGCTGCTTCAAATATTGGAGCGGGAAGAAATTGAATTGAGAAACCGAACAGTAGCTAGAGTAAAGGTGCTGTGGAAGCACTTTACTGCTGAAGAAGCTACATGGGAAAGAGAAGCTGAGATGATGGAAAAATATCCATATCTATTTTCAAAATGAACTCTAGTAATTAGTTGATAACACCGAGGACGGTGTTTGTTTTCAAAGGGGGAATATGTAACACCCCTAGTTTCATGTTTTTCAAGTTAGACATTTGAACTTAAATCCAAAGGGGGTGGAACCCAATGGATAATTATGGTGTGGATGTAATTAATTATTTAATTGTGAGAAATAAATAAAACATTTCTGTGCATATTGACCAAATGAGAATTTTGAGATCACTTGCCAAATCCATGAGGTATGGAAAGAGGCTAAGACTTTCCCCAAAAATCTTTCAAAAGTCCTTGAAAGAATTTATTTCTAATCTAGATTTTTGAGGAAAAATCTAGATTTCCCCAATGAGGTGGAGAATAGTTGGGAAGAGGTAAAAAGATGGAAAAGCAGAAAGCAACTTTAAAAGTCCCTAAATAAGGGAAGCCTAGGCAAACAGGAATAAAAACATCCTGTAATTCTGGACACATAATTAGAAACAAGCTTTGGGGAGCATAAGCTTAAATAAGATACTCCAGAACAGATTGGGGTTGGTCTGTTCGAGGAGATGATCTCATCTCGAGGATGAGTTCTGGGGATAAAGGAACTCTAAGGTTGGGAGGAATGGTAAATTTCAGAAGTGGTATGCTCACAATTTTTATGAATGATTAAGAATTACTTATTATGTAGTATGGTAATTACTGTAGGTGTTAGTGTACTTCCAAAAATTCTGAAATTGATATTCCCTACATTTAACATAACTGTTTAGAAGAACTTAATCCTCTCAATTCTGTGTAGTTGTAGGAATAGGATTTATGGGGAAAATCAACCAGAAGTTCTAAACCTGCTAATGGTTTAAATCTGGAGATTTATTCTACTCCCTTAAATCATTATAGTGTAACTTTACTGTGTTTTCGTAGAAGAATAAACAAAATTCTGTATGAAATAGGAAAATAGAATTTGAAGATGAAAAACCAGCTATGAAATTAGAGGAGCTTATAGTGAGTAAGCACATTGCTGACATTGCAGAAATACCTTATTGAAGTGCATGTAGATAAACTGTAATCATTTTATTTAAAAAAAAGGAAAATCTGAACTGAGAAGTAAATAATTCTTGTTGCATGAATGAAATACATGAGATAGAAAGTTGCGCAACATCGAAGAAAGTAAGCAAATAGAAATGATAAGTTAAATCATTTGCAAGACTCATATGAATATGTACATTTGGCCAATATAAGGTAAAGAATACAATCCTTTCTAGAGACATTCTCATATCATGAAACCATCTGGGATATATAGAACTAAAATTCTATGCTAATGATGAAACTCTTATAACCGAAAGATAGATGTCATTGATATGTCTCTAATGGGAAAAGTCTCTGTTAGATTCTGCTTACTTGATAGGAAAAGAATAATAGTCAAACAATCTACTGACACATAAATTCTGCTATCCGAATTTACATAATGGGTTATAGCTTAAATAAATCCCATTGGGTTGCAATGAAGGTAAGCCATGTATCCTGGCAAAGTACTCATTTAAATTTTGTTAAGGGTTTTATTAACCTATACCCATTATTCCTCATGTACTCATAAGGACAAGAAGGACTAAGGAAGGAAACCCTTTGTATTCTAGGAATTGAAATAAGAAGTACTCAGGTGAATATTATTAAATTTCCTAATCATACATTGAAAGGAAAATTGTACTGACCAGAATATTATACTTAACCATTAAGCCAACAAACTGATTATTAATACCATAACTATTTTTCTGGATATTAAATAAAATAAATAAATAAATAAAACATATGTCAATGTATAGAAATCATAGAAAAATAAATGGCAGAAAGAGGACCCAAAAATTCTGTTCGTCGGTAGGCATGGGGGTGTATTACATTTCCATCAATTAATATACATACAACTATCAAATGGAAACACTGAATAAACCTGGAAATAAATAGTAAGTGTATGGTGAATATGACAGACATGCAAAACCCTACATACTATTATGAAATAGATACACTATGTCTTAAACGAATTCGATAGGCCTCGCCCAAGCATTGAAATTCCTGAGCATTAGTCTTAAGGGAAAATAGTACAATACAACCAGACTATATTAGAGCGTGTCCATAGTTAAAAAGCTTGGTCGTACTTTAAGGCCGAGAGTTGATTTTTAGATAGTCCAATTATTTACAGAGGTGCAACGGGATTTATAATACCCGAGCCACAAAAAAAAAATTGTTAAAAATCCCAGACGAAAAACGTAGAACCAAAGCCGACCCATACATATGGGAATGGCTACTGAAATCGAAATTCTTTGCGACAAGAGGGAACCAACCTGAGTTCACAAACGAAGACAAACGTCTTAGAGATACACTATAACAATTGATGAGAGCATGGTAAGAGTGATGATTATGATGGCGGGAATTAATTAAATCACCTGCGGTAACAAGAAAACAAAACGCAAAATTAAAAGGGCGAGGATAAGCCAATATAAATACCAATAGAATTTAATAGACACCATATACATATCAAATTACCTTGAGAATTGTGGCGTATGATGTTCTCTGGTTAAGTCCCAACCTTGAAAGGGGAAACGAAACCATGAGTATTTAATGATAATAATTCCAAAAAAAAACTCATTCGACTCATTGTAGTCAAACACAGGAGAAATCAAAGCCTGAATGTAAATCATCTTATTACCTCGCGGCAAAAAAAATGCTTTAAGAACTGTGAGGAGTCCGCTATGATACAAATGCGCTCAGAAGGTAGAGCTAATTACAAACATGACAAAGAATCAAAATTTCAAACTCCTCCTATAGAGTAAAATCGTAATCATAATAAGAGCTGTATATGATATAGGGCATGAATAAATTTAAACAAGGCATGACATAATAAGGAAAAAGAGTTACCTATGAACCTCACTCCTGTATGCAAACTAAACGACTGTGTGCATCAAGCAGTTTCGATGGCAAGACTATCGATACCACCAAGAAGAAACCCTGGCCACGAGACGTGCGGGAACCAAATGAAGGTTGTAACAAGAGAAATTCACAATTAAGTAGAATGTCAAACCCTAACGCATCCAAGCCATACAGATGGAAAAATCAGCAAGAGACGTACTAAATTTTAGGGTTAGATCAATGGCACCCGGAGGTCTTTAATGGCGGGTTGATAGAATTTATGTATTCGAGCCAGGCAAATCAATGTGAAACAACTTCCAGGTACCCCTTCTCTTCTCGAGAAGGGCAGTCGACTTAACGTAGGGTTAACAATGGGATGGTGCTCGAATATCATAGTAGAGAGGTACACAATAGACATTTAAAATGTATGACAAGCGTGAGACGAAACCTCCAACGGAGTCGACACATTGAATGTAGTCGTGCTCTGTGTAAAGATTGTGGAATCGTTACCAGTAACTTCGAGATTGTATGTACTATCTCACACAAGCCGGATGTGATAGGTCGCAGACCTTATGACATATAATCAAAGGAAATTCGATGTAAAACGATTGCATATGATAGTAATATGGGTGAACCCTATATTCACATGTTCAACATAATAATTTGAATTAAGTTATCTATAAGATATTCCACTTAAACTATAAGGGAAGTCGATTTCGTTCATATCAATTCGAATAGTAAGGTGGAATACGTAATACATCTAAAGTAGCGGTGGGTTCATTTAGTACAAGTTAAAAATGAAGTGAACCATGATGAAACGATTTCATGGTAATACATGTGCTTTGTTTTAATGGGACCATCCAATGTTATATAAAAAAAAAGCGAATGATGATGGGTTTCCATAGTGCTTCTGGTAAGTTCAACAAGGGCATTCTTGTGAAATAATAATAAGTTGGAAATTATAATTATTATGTATAATCCTGTTAAAGTTCCTTGTTAATTATGATATAAACTCCTGACGGAAAAATGTGGATTTGGAAAGGCGTAATTAATAGCCAACATCAAAAAAAAAAAATTTGAGGTATGTTACATTAACATAGTTTTTTCTGAATCAATTTGTATGATTTTACATATTTTGGAATATTATATGAGATTTTTTTTTTTTTTTTGTGTGTTAGGAAAAAAAATCAAAACTTTCTATTAATAATAAAAAAAATTACAATGGGAATTGCCAATTGTATGATTATTTATAATTATTTTTGCAATGAATTTGTTGTATCTATTTTGTTTTGCTAATATGTGTGTGTATGTGTGTTCTTAAATGAATTATTTTCCATTGAAGTAATCTTACACGAATCATCAAGGCATGCTTGTATTTTAATTGACTTCTATTTACTTTTATGCATAATAATCATATATAAATGTGAAATATAAGTTTTGAAATAGAGCTCATTCCTAACAAAAGTGAAATTATTATTGAAGAAATTATAATAATTTCCTTGATAAATGCTACATACACTATTGGCTATTCAGGCTAATGGGAAGTGTATCATAGGTAAATGATTTGAACTTTTTGAAGCATACGATAAGTGATTTCTCAATCCATATTTTACATAAATTTATATACTTCAATCAATTAAGGGTTGTAATTAAAATCATATGATATTGAAAATCAACAACACTCAAAAGGTAGTTATTGACCTTTTACCTATAAAAAGCATTAATATGAGTGCGTGAATGTGATATTTAATTTTTGAGATAAAAGTCTATTATAAAAAATTTTCCATTTCTAAAAAAAAACATATAATTAATGATAATGATTGCTAAGTGGACTATGTAGGTTTGATTGGATGCTATCATAGATAAATTATGTCTTTGAAATTTATTTGAAGATTTGTTGTTGTAGTTATTGTTGTTGTTGTAAATTTGTATTTTAAATAACTGAAATCATATCATATGAGCCATAAAAATATTATTATTTTTTGAATAAGTCTGTAGTGATACAAAAGGTCTGGCGAGGCAAAGGCCTACCATATACTATAAGACATTTTTTCCAAAAATAAATCTAATAATTTCTTGATAATAAGTATTAAGTGGAATATTTAAGCTAATGGGTGATGGGTCATAGGTGAATACTTCAAAGTCCTTCAATTTTATGGCATTCGATTTTTAATCCATAATTTATTTATGTTATTTTTTAAATCAACTATTTGCGTATGTAATCATATTATCCCATATAAGTTAATAATGAATCCATTTATTGACCTTTATTTGTCTACCACTTAGTTTGATATGAGTATATTGTATTTTTTTGAAATAAAACTCCATGTAAAACAAAATGTTGTTCTTAATAAAACATGGAAAAATTAATTAAAAACATGTTAAGTGGGCCATCTAGATTAATTAAAGAGGTAGATAATAAGCAATTGTATTTAAACTTTTTGCAACATAAGACATTTATTTTCCCATCCATTTTAACATTTTTTCATTTTCAATTCTTAAATAATTTACTTGTAATTTAAACAAGCTCATAGAATCCACCATGACTCGAAGCTATTTACTGTATTCTATTTGGTTATATGCATTAATGGAAGTTTATAAATGTGATGTATTTTTTAAATGTAGCTCCTAATGTAAATAAATATATATATTTTTATAAAACGAATTAGAAGTAATGGATAATAAGTTATAAGTGGTCTAATATAAAGCCATTTGTCGACTTTTATTTGCTTATCATGAAGTTTAATATAATTGTATAAATGCGACATTGTTTTTTTGAAATAAAACTCCATGTAAAATGAATTTTTTTTCCTAAAAAAACATGAAATAATTAATTGATAATGAATAATAAGTAGATTCCTCAAGTTATCTTAAGATATAGATAATAAATAAATGCATTTAAACTTTTTACAACATACACAATTTGATTTTCCCATCCCTATTAACATTTTGTAAATTTCAGTTCGTAAATAAATAATTTCTAACTGAAATAATAAAAACCAACTAGACATAAAGCGTAACATATTAAATTCTATTTAGTTATATGCATTGATACAAGGTTATAGATGCATTATATTTTTGAAATAAGCTCTTAATGTAATTAACGATAATTTTTTTAGAAAAAATAGGAATTTAAATTCAATCAATGATGGGTTCTAAGTGGTTTATTCTATTTTCAATCAATAAGTTTTTCTAACTATGCATTTTTAAATCAATTAATTTTATATAAAATCATGCCACATAAGTCGATAAGTCAAGAAACAATTGATTGAATTTTATTTACCTATCATGTGGTTTAATATGAATGTATAAATGTGACATTGTTATTTCTAAAAGAAAACTCTATATAAAAAAAATGTTTTCTATTAAAACATGGATTAATTAATTAATAATGAGAATTAAGTAGACTATTCAAGCTCATTCAAGAGTTGCATCACAAATGAACATATTTAAACTTTTTTCCACCATATGACATGATTTTCCCGTCAAGATTAACATTTTGTAAAATTCAATTATTAGATAAACTATTTGTAATTAAAATAATCTCATAAAAGCTAACAAGGCCTGAAGCTATTTATTGTATTCCATTTAATTATATGTATTGATACAATTTTATAAATGTAATATATTTTTGAAATAAATCTCTTAATGTAAGTAAAGATACATCTTTTATAAAACTATTTATAATTTATTGATAATGGGTTTTAAGTGGTTTATTTAGACCACATGGAAAATCATGTGTAATAGAAAAATGAATTTTAATGCATATTTAATATTCAAAATTAATATTTTAATGATAACTTATTAGTAGTGACATTAAGTATTTAATAATTAAAGAGCATGAGGACTTATATAAATTTCAACTAAAATCCATAAGTTGCATCTCACATTTATTTATTCCCCATTAACAATTCTTATCATTTTCTCCTCTTGCTGAAAGTAATGGTCAATCGTGGTTTTTCGTACAATAGGTTGGAACTATTACATTAGGACCATTATTAGTTTTTGACAATATTGACAAGGAGAGATAAATATCCGCACTGCCATCAAGTGTACTATTTTTTGAAAACCCTTGCTTCCACTACTTACTTATCTATTTATATTGGTTCTCAACGGCCACTAATTCTTGTTTACTTCAATTTGTGATAGTGTCTATCATAATGGAATGGCTTGAATACCCATTTAAGAACTATCATTCGATGTACTTGGATTTGAGTGGAGATAGATCAATGATACCCAACCTTCTTAAAATACCTAGATTAATAGTGCCTAGCTTTTATAGTGGATGCTTGGACGTTGTAAAGAAGAATTATCACCTCCTCATTAGTGTTACTTAAAGGCATGAAAGGGTAGAAAATTTAGCACAATTTTTTTTTACTAAGTTTCTAGTAGACTAGTTTCAAAGCAATGCAAGGGAGGCACCTCCTTTCCACTAACACTAAGATCCTCACATCACCATTATTTAATCAACAACTCTCTCACAGGTTGTGGAACAGGGAAAATGTTAAGGATGGACATTTATATTAAAGTTTAAAAACATGGCGAATCTTAGTAGTCCCAAATATGTGAATTGTAAATTTTTTAATGTTATTTCTATAAAAATATTTAGTTTTGTAATCATTTTATATTAGTATATATAAATTTTTGGTGATTTTTAGGGTAAAATATTTTTATACTATAAAATTTGGGCGAATCAATTTAAAAAAAAAATGGGAATTGGTGAATCATTTTTTTGGAAAAATCATGGAAAATTAGCCCACCTACGAATATTAGCCCCTAAAATTTTCCATGTTGTGGGAAAGGGTGTTAGAGTCATCTAACACAAAATAAAACATCGATGACTCTAGTATGTTATCCATAACTATAATATCTTTCTTGGATGTTAGACATACTAATATGATTTAGCTTAAATAAATTGTTTATAATAGTTTTCTTTCACACTCATATTGTGCATTGATACTATTGTACCTAACAACCCCATGTTTGACCTATTCATGGTCTCTAATTGGTTTGAAATTCCTAAAATTATTTTTATCTTAAATTAAGTTAATATGGTGATTTACAAAAGAATTAATGTTGTTGAAAGCCTTGTAATAGAATACGTCCAAATTAATGAAATATGTATTATAGGCCTAGAAAGCATATCAGCAACCTTGTTGTAAATACCTTTCTTATACCTCATGACCAAGTGGAATTTTTGTAAGAAACCCATCCATATAAAGTTCCTTGACTGCTGCAACATAGTTTGTGATTTCAAGTATTGCAATGGTTGGTGGTCAGTGTGTATGATGGTTTCCTTTACCATCAAATAGTGTTTCCATTTTTTTCAAACTTTGAGCCAATGCATAAAGATCCTTTTCATAAGTAGGGTAGTTAAGAAATTCACCATTGAAATTTTTTGAATGAAATGAAATGGGCTTACCATGTTGCATAAGGACTGCACCCATGTCATAGTCGCTTGCATCAGTTTGAATCTCAAAGGGCTATCTCAAGTCCGATAATGCAAGTACTGGGGTTGAAGTGATATTATATTTCAAAGCATCAAATACTTTTTGATACTTTCATCCCCACTAGAAGACCTTTTTCACACTATTCAATGCATACAAAGGAGCTACGATAGAAGATAACTTAGCAATAAACTTCCTCCAATATTGGGTTTCTCCCAAAAAAATTCCTACCTTAGTGATTGTATTGGGCGTTGGCCAATTCACAATGACCTCAACCTTAGATGGGTATATCCTCAACTTAGATCCTCCAAAAATATGCCCTAAGTACACCAAAGAAGTTTTAGCAAACTCACATTTTGACATCAAAAACAATTGTTCTGTCCGTAAGACACCAAGTACTTTTGTTACATGCATGACATGTTCATCAAGTGATTTACTAAAAATTAAGATATCATCTAAATAGATGATGAAAAAATCTTCAAGAAATTTCCTTAAAACATCATTCATCACACACATGAAGGTATAAGGAGCATTACATAAACCAACAGGAATAACAAGCCATTCAAACAAATCTTTCTTTATTTTGAATGCCATATTCCAAATGTCACCTTTAGAAATTCTAATTTGATGGTAGCCACTCCTTAAGTCCAACTTAGTAAAATAATTTTCATATTTCAATTGATCAAGTAAATCATCTATTCTAGGAAGTGGATAATGGTTATTTACCGTAAATTTTTTCAATGCACGGAAATCTATGCACATGCACCATGTTCCATCTTTCTTTGGAACCAACAAAATAGGTGACCCGCATGGAAAAGTACTTGGTCAGATGATCCTTTCATCCAACAACTCTTGTATTCTATTTTTTATTTCAACACTCTCCAGCACTAACATCCTATACATGCCAATTTTAGGAAGAGGACAATATTTCTACAACTGTATTTCATGCTAGATTCCTCTCTTGGGAGGTAACCCCTTTGGCTCCTCAAACATCTCATTATTTTGATTAACCACTTCAATAAAATCATATTTCAACTTTGGATCACAACCTTGAAATTTTTTATAATTAAAATAATTCTTTGGTTTAATCATAAGAAGCACAAAATTGTTGCTTGAATTCACTAGTCTTTTCATTTTCCCTGCATTCACTATTGAAATATTTAGTTTCTTGCAATGAGCTCGCACAATACAATGCACACCATTTTTGAACAAGTGGTACTTATTTTTATGGAAATAGAAGATGGATTTTATATAATATAGGTAAGGAATACCCAAAACAATTCCTGAAATATCAAGCGGTACAACATCTAATTCAATTTCATCAATGAAGTTTGTTGTGATTGCAAACCGAAGAATACACTTTCTTGTAACCTGCAAATTTGTGTTCTTGCATATCCAACCCAATGGATATGGTTTGTCATGAGGAATGGTTTCAAGATTAAGTTTCTTGACTAAGTCTTCAAATATCAAATTGGTTTGAGACCCACTATCAAATAGTGTGTCAATTTTTGTATGTTTTGATATAACCCTCACATGAAATAATTCAAGTCTGGTTTCTTCCTTTGGAGTACTAGTGTGACAATTTGATGAAATAGTGCTAGCAATGTATTCTTTTCCTTTCATACCCATGGCTATAATTTTAGTTTCATCACCCGAGTTGGATCCCAAATCCTGTTAAGTGGTTGAAACTGTTTTTTGTTTTCCCTTGTTCTTTAATTTCTTGGGCCTCATCTCTGGATGAAACTTCCAATAGTGGTATTCATCATGACCCTCTTTGGAACAATGTTTGCATGTCATTTTATCTACTTCATTTTTAACAGATGCATTTTTCTCTCCCTTTCCTTTCTCTCCACCCTTAAATGACTTATTTTTACCCTCTTCTGGAATATTTTTCCCTCTTGCCTTAAGGTTGGTGGCTTGCATAAAAAGCTAATCTAGGCTAGTGGTTTGAACATAAGGATAATATGCCTTACATAGCTATGTAAAACCCCTATATACTACAGAAATGTGTTTTGTGAAAGCAAATCAACACCTAACATAAGAGCTATTTTTCTAAGTTCTTGGGTGTAATCTTGCACACTTTGACCCTTAATTTGTCTAAAGTTCTACCAATTCATGGTGGCTTTTTTCATATGTGCTAGAACGTAAAGTGGTATTTTAATTGTAGCAATGAAATTAGACCAAGAGAGTGATATCTTACCATTTTTCTTTATCTCATCTTGTGTCTTGGCTTCTCACCATACTAGTGTTGCACCCTCTCGTCTCAAGGAAGCTAGCTATATCTTTGTATCATCATCTTGAAGGTTTTGAATCCTACAATAGACCTCCAACTAACGAACCCAATTTTCAAGATTCTCTACATTCACTTCACCATTATACATAGACAACTCAAATTTAATATCAAGTTTTAACAAGGTTTGTTTACCAATTCCTTTTGAGGTATATTGATGAGTATGATTAAGGGTTGTTGTAGTGGAAGAGGATGAAGATGAAGGTGAAGATGGTGGCGAGGATGATGATGGAGTAGATGATGGCTTATCACCATGTCCATTACCTCCTCCTCCTGGAGAACCCTCTCCTCTTGGAGGCCCAGATATTTCACCCTGCAACCTTATGTTCCTCTCTTCATAGAGGGCCTTCACCATCTCTGTCATGTCAAAGAAAACTTTCCTAAAATACTTCTCATTCTCTGACGTGTTATCGATTCCTCCTTCATGAGACATGCTTACTGAAGCTTCTAATACAACTAGAGCTGAATCTTGTGGTGGAGATTGTGGAAAATATGCCCTCCTTCTCCTTGCTCCAACTAGAGAACTTACATCCACAAGATTTCATTCCCCTCTCTTGAGCTTCAACCTTGTAAGAATTTAAACACTTGCAAAAAAAATTAAATCCTCTTTGCACAAGTCAACCTAGTGCTCTGATACCAACTTGATCTGAATGGGAAGATTAGTTTTGTTGTGCTAAGATCCAATTCAGAATATAAATAAAGTGCTTGAGGATTGAGAGGTTAATTGCAAGTTTAATATGAGTTTTTATGTGAATTTAATGAGAAAATTAACATAAAAATATTGAACAACAACATCTAACAGACATGAACATCACCATAAATAGACACACAACAACACATGTTGAAGGATTTCACCCCGCCTAGGCTACATCCCCTAGGTATAGCTTCCATTGGCTTGGTCCTCTTATATTATGCTCAAAATTGTGATTACATGTGTTTACAATGCTTAAATAGCTCTGGAACATGTTACATAAGCTCCAGAATGCCCAAAAATTCCTTTGTAACCTCTTTCTGCATTGAATTTGGCAAAAAACCCATCAAGTTATGACTTACCCTAGTTGCTCCATTATTTGTTCCACATTTTCCCAAAAATTCGGCACTGAGCCCACAATTTCGCCCCAAAAAGCACTATTGGAGTGCCAAATATGCCAAAAACAGGGCAAAATTTTTGGGGCATTAATTTTCCCTCTAATGCTTGGAAACCAGATTTAAAACCATATGCAATATTGCTAAATACATTTTTTTTTATATAAAAGCGCCAATGGTTTGGGCTAACCTTTGGACTTAACATATGACATGGGCACAAGTGGCGGACTTCGTTGGTGGTTAGGGCTAGAGGTTCACATTCCCGGTCACATACGCCATTTCCGTTGGTGATGTTAGTTGTTACGGTTATGGGGGGGCCATGGGGCTAACCACTCACCCATGGTCCCTGCCCCCGGTGTGGTGACTAGGGTTGGGGCTAGCCCCCGACCCCCTCCCCTCAACGTGCCAACAACATTAACATATAATCAAACTCAAACCATAGATTGATAAGACTCATGTGTAGTGGTGTGACCATATGACTTGGTGCTTGGTGCTCGGTGGTCGCGGGTTCGGCCCCTGCTACTATGGTTCATACTTGACCCAATATTTTGGTGGCCCTCGGGTTGCCATGTGGTCGCCTCTGACTATGCTACATGGCCACGTGGCGGTCCGTGGTTGGACACCAAATATACCAATGAAAACTCGACATTTCAAACCAATGACAAAGTACCACTTGGCATGAGATCATTTGACCATGAATACAATTGACCAGACAAAATTCTATAGTCACCCGTCCACGTAGGCATGCCTAGCTAGTTTTGTGTAAGAAGTTAGTTATTTTGGAGGATGGGATATGATATTATCAATTCCTTCTACAACTCTCATCTCTGGAATAATAAATTTGGGTTTCTTGTTACTTTGTTTCATCTTTTTTTGGTTGGTTTATTTATTTAGTATGTGGTGGCCAGTTAGCTTTCAATGGCTTATGGTGCATTTTTCTTTATTTTTGTTTTTATGCAATAAGGCAGCGTAGAGTTTGGAATACACAAATCTTAATAAGGATGAAATGGAATGGTATCCTGCTATATCCACATAGTTTGGCACACCATATTACAATGAAAGCCATGGTATATTGTGAATTATTACTTATACCAGTCCACATTCTTCATTTGTGTTCATTAATTTTTATTGAATTCTAGTAACTCTTATGGAAATGCAGGTGGGGCCAACGAGTATGGTGGCAATGTGGATCAAAGTTATTAGAAGAATTTGAGAGCAATATTAGATGACATAAGCACTCTTTTATTCAAAGGTGGAGAGGGTTGTGGAGCCTTCTACAAGTTAAGTTGGATGACTAGATTTATATATTAATCTAAATGTTTCAATTTTCCATTTAATTTCATGTCAGCAACTCATATAACAACATAAAATATACACATTATTTGTGTGTATCAATGTTAAAATGTGGTCGCTATCTTCATTGTGTGCAACAAAATTACATGGAAAATCTAGCTCGTACCAACATACATTTTTCATTCCAAATAGTCAGGAAAAGTGTCTTGAAAACTATTAGGCATGTTTATATGCCCATTTTAATATATGGAAAAGTAAATATATGTAACCTGTTTTTCTCAAAGGGTAGTGGGACTTTCAGATCTCAAAACTTTGAATGGTATCTTTAAGAAGCTTTGAATGAAGAATTTTTAGAGTAGATAAAAGTACTTTCAGATAAATCACATCATCAGGATTAGACCTAATCCTAATGATGTGATTTATTCGAAAGTACTTTTATCTACATTATGGATCACAAAAGTCTTAGATCTAACATTTCTAGAGTCTTACTTTTACATTGACTACGACTTCGTGTCTCAAACATGTCATGGGGTCTTTTCTGACGATTAATTTATCTTTCATGGCATTTTCCCGAGGTATATAATTTCTAATTTTTCCAAGTTTTAAAATTTATAATGCATTTATTTTAGTTTTCAAATTACTAAATAATTTTAAAATTATAATTAAATATATTTTAAAATTATATTTAATATAATTTTAAGACAATTAATTTTCTACTTTATATTAATTTATAATTTTTCCATTTAAATAACAGGGACTACGTTGCTTGCTTGCACAATTTGCTTAATATTAAAATAGAATTGTACATTAAAAAATTTAAATATTTTTATTTAACCAATAACATTAAAATTTAATATTGACATTTTAAAAAAGTCATAGTTATTTTTGCATATAAATACACTTTTGATATAATTATTAAAAATAATTTAAAATATAATAGAATAGAATAATAAATTTCAATGCAATTCATTACATATTGTAAATTCTTTCAAATAAAAATAATTGATTATATACAAAATTAAATATTATTTAAATAATTAAATAAAATATGGTAAAACAAACTAATATAATATGTTTATGTTAAAATTATAACTTATATTTCTATATTATTCCAATAAACTTAATGAATAATATAAAATTAAAAAGTATTTTGATAGTGTATTCAATCAAAATTATTTTACACCATTAAACTAATTATATATTATATTCATTAATATTTAAATTAAATATATAATATCATTATATATATTATTTGTAATTATTGTATATTATATTTATTAATATTTAAATCGAATATATAATATCACTATATATATTATTTATAATTTGTTTTTATTGTAAATATCTATTTAATTTTTATATATATTATATTTAAAAATTAACTCATATATGCTATTTATATAGGTATATTCATCTAAATTATCATATTTTAGATTTGTGTTTATATATTATTTACGGGTATCATTCTTGAAATTATAATGATTTAGATTTGAAACAGATCTAACTTTTAGATATTAATACTTTATTGCTTTAAAAAAATAAAATTTTGTGAAGTAAAAATTTTAAATTTATTTACATAGAAATTATTATATATTTTTAATTAAATTTAGTAAATATTAATATATATTATTTTAAGTTACAATAAATTTAATATTTTTTAAAAACAAAAAAATAAAATAATGTTAGTTTATCTATATCAAGGAAATGATTGGTAATTTTTCAAAATAATTTATGATAAGCATAAAAACACTTACTCTATGATACATATCACATTGTTCAGATTCTAAAAAAATCATAACAATAAACTAATGATTTTGTTAACTAAAAAAATTGAACTTTACACTGGGGATTACAATCTTTCATTCAATGTCTGTGGCATGGGGGACCTTGTTGAAAATTCAACAAGATATGTGTGTCTAATTTAATTTTCCCTTAATTAAATTGGACAATAAATTGTAATCTTATCTCATAATCACTTGTAGTAGTTAACTGAGTGTGATAGAATCATTTAGCTCATGAAATTCGAGTTGAGGGTGGTTGGTGAGGCATGTAGAGTGATTCTATTTGTTTTAGAGTCCAAGTTGCAGTTAGTGTATTAGTTTAATGCATGAGAAATCAGTTAACTCAATTAATTGAGTTAAAATCAGTTTAACTAGTTGTAACTGATTGTTGCACTAGTGAGAGATCAAGTGAATTAAATCAGATTTAATTCACATGTTGCGATATGTCAAGTGGCTAATGCTTTACTATTAATAGCTGCATGCATGTCAGTTCTGATGAAGGCCCAGTTGAGACAAAGGTTAAAGGGATTTTAACTATCAATTGTATTATTAGTAAATTGTCGGTGCACAATTAGACACCCATAGGATTTCCCATGAGCATTGCATAGTTTTGGAAGGCTGAAATTCCTAAATAATAGGGATTTAATTCTTTTAGAATTGTGCAAGCAAAGCAGGCTGAGAAGAGGCATGAAATTGGCTAAGTGTTGGTCGATTTTGTCCGGATCATTGTGAGACAGTTGGTAGAGTGCAAAAGACTCTTGTGAGAAGAGTGCATTGTTTTGTTTCATGATTCCTTGGTTGAATATACTATAGAAGATAGAGGGGTTCTGAGCAACAAGCTTTCCTTAGGAAAAATATCTGTGTTGTGGAGTAATTTGCTTCTTTCTATTACTTGGTGTGATTGTGTGATCATGTTTATTTTTTGCAATTAATTTGTAGAAGGATTCAGTGTCTTTCTTTAGCATATCTCATGATCAGATTGAATCCATTGGTATACATATTGTTTATATAATATATACATGATATCAAAGCACAGGAAATAACTATATTGGAGAAGAAATTGAGTTTTTGTTGAACATCATTCGAATTTGCAAAAATATTCTTTGGTGTAATAGGTGGATCAAGGTGGCTTTCAATGGATTAAGATTTGAATATGAACTCAAGGGAAATTCTAGTTATATTGCATGGAAAGATAGAATAGAGGTAGTTCTGGAAGGCAACGGGTTGAAATAATTTATTGACACTGATATTCCAAGGCCCACAACAGCAAACACCGCTCTTCTTGCTGTTTGGAAAAGGAAGGTTACAAAGGCGAGTCGGAGGATCTTATTAGAGGGAGTTCGAGATCACATTGTATTGAGTCTCCATGGCAAGGAAACTTGATATGAAATGTAGAAGGCCTTGACAGATTTGGTTCAGAACAATAGTGACCACAAAAAATTGGCACTGAAGGACAAGCTTAGGAAAATCAAAATGGAGAAAGGCGACGCTATTCCAAAATTCTTGACCAAGTTCATCAAATATCGAGATGAGCTTGGAAGTGTCGGGATTACTGTAGCAGATGATGACTTGGTGAGTGATCTAGGTGGATCTTCAGACACTAGTGGCTTGGGAAAAGGCTCGAAATTAAAACTAACATGAAGGTGACAAACTTATCTTCAAATTAAAGAGATCATCGACCTGATCGCAACGGTGTGAACAACGCGTCAATATGAGCTCGTACGAGGGAGTTAGAGCAGTTTGAAGTTTTGTTAAAACAAGGGAAGTGGGGCCCGCAACATGCCACATGGCATCCCAATGAGCACGTGGGACCCACATAGTAGCCTACCAGACCCTGACACATGGTGCCCCTCTTAGGTTATTAATAAACAAATAATTTAAAATGGTTATTAATAAACCATATAACAAATTTAAAAAAATCCATAAAACCCAACAAATCTCATTTCATATTAAAGGTCATGGTTATGATATTAAAAACCAACGTAACATATATGTATATATACGTGTGTGTGTGTGTATAATATGTTATAGCAAACATACATATCTATATATGTTATAACCATATATATAATATGTAACGGTTATGTTAATATGTGTCGACAGAATGGGGTCGGGTTGGGCTGTGTGGAGCAGAGCCGCCCACTCAGAGTGTGGTATTTTTAATTGTTTTAAAACTAAAATGGGGAGGGGCAGGATTTGATCCCCCGACCCCTCCTCCGCTATTTTTGATTTTTACCACTAGGTCAACAACCTTTACTTTGAAAACTCCACCTAAGATTTTAATATAAACCTGTCATTTCACCAGTGTGCCCAAGCCAGAGGCAGCAAGGAAGGGCATGAATCTTGAGGTAGAGGCTAGACCAGTGCAGATGCAAGCACGTAGATCGAAACAGATTCCTATTTGATGCCAAATGAATCTTTTGATCTCAGGGAGGTAAAATTTTCGTAATGTATTAAAATTTATATGCATTTTAACCAGATTTCCCAAGGAACATGATTGTGCACCTAGATTTTCATTTTTAGCAAAAATTTTTCAGAGTCCCTCTAGGGGAGAATCTTCAGGAATCTTGAGGGAATCTTTCATATTCCTTGGAGGCCGAAATTCACCGGTGTCAGAATGAGGTCAACCTTATACTCATTCTTCTTAGATTTTCGCAAGGATCTCAATGGTGAGATCAAATTACTGTTTTGAGTTTCACATTTCCAGATTCTCGGTGGAGCAACATCTTTGACGAATCTAGGGGGAATCTAAAAGATTCCATAAGGCCTATATTTTACTTTCTTAGAATTCAGAAAATTGACAGTTGATTTTGCACTATTCGACGACACGAATCTGATGGTGTATTCAAACTGTCCATCTAAGCTTCATATTTTTCTACCACTTTTCAAAGTGGAGTAAAGGTGTAAACATTCAGTGAGTGAGTAGTTGATTTCATGCCTTTTGACACCACGATTGTGATGATGATTTCAGACCTAGTAGCGAAGTAGCCCATTCTTCCATCATCTTCAATGTGACGTATATGATGAGTTGATTTCATGTACTTATTTTTCTCTTTGCTATGAGATGTATTAGGTTGTACAAATCCCTATTGATGTTTGATGTGGGATCTTGTTTTTTTCTTGATGTGAAATATAATTTCTATCATGGATTTGTATTATGTTGAGATCCATTTGCTACCATGCTGGTGGGATACTCATTGTCACATGTATGTTTGATGGAGATCCCTTTGTTTCCATGTTAGTGGGATACTCATAGTCATTATGTGTGAGTTATTGTCATATTGATAGGAGTCCTTTTTGTGAATGAGAGTTCCTATAGTGGAACATCTCGTAGAGAGGTCCAGCCACTCTTGCGTGAGGGCATTTTCCTTGTAAGAAAGAAAAAATACCATCCATGTACATCTTCACTCCTTACAACACTTAATGCAGTGACCTACACCATCTTGACACCGAGGCCTAGAGACATAGTCCCTCTTGGACGAACTCCGTTATCAATATCTTATGTTGCTACTGTTTGTTATGTTCCTCTTCTCTACAGGATGCAGATGATCATTTATGTTCATTAACACTTTTGTTAAGTGAAATTATAAAAACATCAGTCGAAGTAAAAGGTCTTGGTTAAGGGTATTAGGAATTTACCTGGATCAAGTGTTATCAGAGCAGGTCTTCTTGTTGATTGGATTGCAGGTGTGAAATATTGAACGTTCGCTGAGTTAAGCATGGAGAATTTCAAGGGCATGGAAGAGACCATTATCAGGGTGTCTGAGAAAGTGAACATGTTGTATGAGGCTTATGAAAACAAGCAACAGAGAATGTTGAATTGAAGACATTCCTACAAGAAGAAAAGGAGGACAAACACTGATTACAGCTTCAGTTGCAAGCCACAACAGAGGCGTTGGAAGAATTGAAGTACAACAAAAAAAGTCTTCAGGTAGATCATGATGCATTGAAGGCACTCCTACAGGAAGAGAAGGAGGAGAATTAGCGATTGCAACTTCAGCTACAAGCCACGACAGAGGCCTTAGAGGAAGTAAAGAGAAACGAAGGCTTAGAGAACACTTCTTCACCTATGTCAAAATCGACAGCTGAGGTAAAAAATGTTGATTTCTATTCACTTTCATCCTCACCTAATATAATTTTTGTTGGGAGTGTGGAGATCCCCATTATAGGAACCGACATGAGACTCCTCACCAAGATGGGGTACAAAGGAGGACGACATGGTGTTCGCTATGAAGGCATAACTCAACCACTGGAGGTTGTGTAGAGACCTCACTATGCAGGTTTGGGATAAAATGAAGAAGGATGTTCGAAGGAAGTCAAAGAAAAACATACATTATTGAACTCAACAGGGAAGAGGAATGATGGAAACACTTCACCATCGTTCCATGGTAGTGCATGTTGTAGTGAAAGAGCTAAGGCAAGCTCTCATTACCATGATCTCACTAGAGACCACCAGAGAAGGCATAATAAATCTTATTATTCCAGAGTGCATTTTGATTATAATAATGTTGATAACCATGGTCATAAATCATGGCATATAAAAACGTGTTATTTTTGTGGTTTACATAACCTTGTGTTTTCTAAGTGTTGGAAAAGGCTGGCAACATAAATGAGGATGAGGCATGAAAAGCATTCTCCACAGCAGAAAAAGAAACTGGTTAAGCAGGTGTGGAGGAAGAAGACATTTTGCAGCCAATGCAACCAAAGTGGCCATCAAAGAGCCACGTGTTTGAGGCTCCATCCAAAGAAAAACCCTAAGGACGAAGCGATGATGCATGAATCGGATGAAACCGTCGTTCGATAAGCAAACGTGCCACAAGGAGATGATCCATTCACTTTGATAAGTTAGAGATGGTTTTTCTATATTTTTTTTCTAGATATGTTAGCTTGTCATGGTTGTGTTTGTAGATTATTTGTTTCATGTTAAAATGTAAAAGTGATGATGTGTTTTTCCATCACTTGTTAAGTAGCAATGATATTTTGGCCTTGTTTTATAATGGCGTGTGATGCATTTTTTCATGTAAAAGTGATGATGTGTTTTCCATCACTTTGAAATGTGACAATGATGTTTTTGGTCTTGCAATGATAACTTGGGTGTGATTTCCATTTGATGTAAACTTGACCACCGAGCATGTAAACTCATGGCAAGTATGGGAATGTTTGGGTCATAATTGGTCATGTTGAGCATGTAATTTTCATTGTAGCTTTAGGTAGGTGTTGGCATTTTCATTTTGATTCCGAAGGAAAGAGGTGAAGGAGTCTTCAAGGGATGTGCCTTTTCAGACATTTGCGTTGCAGCAGTTGTAGGCGTTGGCTTTGCGTTCCAATTCTGAAGTATGTCAAGTGAAGGAGTCGTGTGGGAATGTGCCTTTCAAAGAAATTTGCATGTAGTTGGTGATGGATAGAAGATAATGCTTTTGGAGGACCAAAAGCTCCTCAGTGGGGAGGATTGAGCCAAGTGGATCTTTAGACACCAGTGGCTTGGAAAAAGGCTCTAAATTAAAACTGAAATGAAGGTGAAAAACTTAGCTTTAGATTGAAGATCACATAAACTTGATCGCAATCGTGTGAACTTCCCGTCAATCCGAGCTCATATGAGGGAGTTAGAGCAATTTGAAGTTTTGTTAAAACAAGGGAAGTGGGGCACACAACATGCGACATGTCATCCCAATGAGCACATGGGACCCAAATACTAGCCTACCAGGCCCTAACACATGGTGCCCCTCCATTAGTCCTCAACCTGCACAAAAGGACAAAAAAAATCATTAAAAAATAAATAATTTAAAATGATGATTAATAAACCATATAACAAAATCATTTTTAAATATTAAATATGGTTATTAATAAACCATATAAAAAATTTCATATTAAAGGTTATGGTTATGGTATTAACCATATATATAATATGTAACAGTTACATTAATATTTGCCGGTGGAATGGGGTCGGGTCGAGCCACATGGAGTGGACCCACCCACCCATAGTGTGGTATTTTTTATTGTTTTAAAACTAAAATGGGGAGGGGCAGGATTTGATCCCCCGACCCCTCCACCATTTTCGATTTTTACCTCTAGGCCAACGACCTTTACTTTGAAAAGTACACCCAAGATTTTAATTTAAACCTATCATTCACTAGTGTGCCCAGTCTAGAGGCAGCAAGGACAGTAAAAAATTTCGAGGCAGAGGCCAAGCCAGTGTAGATGCATGCACATAGATCAAGAAAGATTCATGTTTGATGCCAAAGGAATATTTTGATCTCAGGTAGGTAAAATTTTCATAAGGTATTCAAATTTATATGTAACTAGAATTTTGCAGGGAACACGATGGTGTGCCCAGATTTTCATTTTGAGCAGTGATTTTGCAGATTCCTTATGGGGGAGAATCTTTAGGAATCTTGAGGGAATCCTTCAGATTCCTTGGAGGCCGAAATTCGCCGATGTCAGAATGAGGTGAACCTTATACTCATTCTTCTCAGATTTTCGCAAGGATCTCAATGGTGAGATCAGATTCCTATTTTGGGTTGCATATTTCCAGATTCTCGGTGGAGCAACATCTTTGAGGAATCTAGGGGGAATCTAAAAGATTCCCTAAGGTCCTGATTTTCACTTTGTTAGAAATCAGAAAATTGACAGTCAATTTTACACTATTCGACGACACAAATCTGATGGTGTATTCAGATTTTCCATCTGAGCTTTATATTTCTCAAACTCTTTTCAAAGTGGAGTGTAGGTGTCAACATTCAGTGAGTGAGCAGTTGATTTCACACCTTTCGACGCCACGATTGCAATGATGATTTTAGACCCAGCGATGGAGCAAACCATTCTTCCATCATATTCAGTGTGAGGTATATGATGAGTTGATTTCATGTACTTCTTTGTCTCTTTTCTATGAGATTAATTGTGTTGTACAGATCCCTGTTGATGTTTGATGTGAGATCTTGTTTTGTTCTTGATGTGAGATGTAATTTCTGTCATGGATTTTTATTATGCTGAGATCCATTTATTGCCATGCTGGAGGGATACTCATTGTCACATGTATGTTTGATTAAGATCCCTTTGTTTCCATGTTTGTGGGATACTCATAGTCATTATGTGTGATTTATTGTCATACTGATAGGAGTCCTTTTTGTGAATGAGAGTTCCTATAGTGGAACATCTCGTAGAGAGGTCCAACCACTCCTGCAAGAGGGAATTTTCCTTGTACGCCAGAAAAAACACCATCCATGTACACCTTCACTCACATCACTTAATGTAGTGGCCTACACCATCTTGACACCGAGGCTCGGAGACGTAGTCCCTCCTAGACGAACTCCATTATCAATCTCTTATGTTGCTATTGTTTGTTATGTTCCTCTTCTTTAAAATATGTAGATGTTCATTTATTTCCAGTAACACTTTTATTAAATGCAATTCTAAACACATCATTCAAAGTAAAAGTTCTTGGTTAAGGGTATCAGGAATTTACCCAGATCAATGAGCCTAGCACTTCTAGGCCTTCCCAAGAGTAGGCATAGTTATCAGGACTCTGTCAATGGGAGGGAGAAACTACCAGATTGGGAGAGACTTTGGTCAGATTTGGTACAAGAATAATTTAGGTGGAATAATAGGGATGGATCCTCATCCAAGACAAATGATGAGGAAAATTGTGCCTTGGCTAGTAAGAAAAAGAAGGGGAAGGGAAATAAATCCTATTCCAAATGTGAGACCAGAAAAGAAGGCAAGAAGCGTGAAATGTCCAGAATGAAATGTTTTCACTGTCACAAGCATGGAAATTATGCCACTAATTTTCCACAAAAGAAAAAGAACAACAAGAAGGCTTCGAAATCTACAATAGGTGATGCTCTGGCTTCACAGTTCGAGTTGGAATTCTCATTCATTGCATGCATGGTGTCTAGTGTGATGGGATCAGTGTGGTACTTGGATAGTAGTGCATCTTTCCACATGAAGGGACACAAATAAATCTTTAGTAGCTTAGAGGGATGCACATCGAGATGGGTGATGACGGGAGGTAAAACGCTACCGAGATTGGTACAGTTACTTTCCAGAGATAGTCAGGTAAACCTTTCTTATTAAAATATGTCACGCATGTACTAGGATTAAAAAATAATTTAGTTTCAATTGCTATGTTGGAGGATAGAGGATATGATGTGGTTTTCAGTGAAGAGAAATCATTTCTTCGTCACAAAGCCACATGACAAGTTAAGAAGATTGGGGTTCATGTGAAGAACCTCTACAAACTTGATGTAGATGGCTGCACAACATTAATGAGTAAAGTAGACAGAGTGGTGAGTCGGGATGAGGGTGATTTATGGCACATGAGATTGGGCCATCTACACCACAGTGCTTTGAATTTCATGCAACATATTTCTACAGGGATTCTGTTGTGAAACCAGCTCCAAAAAGAGAAGAAAAGAGATATCAATGCCTTAGAAATAAGCCACTTCGAGGGGGCAACCTCCAATACATTACATGAATGAAAAATTCTTGGATGATTCAAATTACAAAACCTCCTTTATATATATAGGAGTCCATGGGGCCATAATGCAATCCTAGTGGGGCCACAATGTAATCCTAGCTGACCTAACAATAATAATTTAAGGGCACAATAATAACAATAAGGGGGTTACAAGGGTACAATAATAACAATAAGGGGGTTACACTAACAACAATAAGGGACTACAATAGTAATATAGGGACCTAACATGCCCCTCTCCTTCAAAAAAGTGTTGTCCTCAACGCTTGAGTAGCTCTGGGTGCTTCTGTATAAAATTCTCATCCTCCCATGTAGAATATTTAGTGGGTAAGTTCTTCCACTTGATGAGATACTTTGAAATTGATCGATTTCGTAGCTGTCGAGTTCTTATTTCTATGACCGCTTCAAGTTCCAATATGATTTTTCCTTCCTCATCAAGTTCTAGCAATATTGTTTGAACTAGAAGATTTTCACCTATAACCTTATTTAAGCATGAAACATGGAAAATTGGATGCACTCGTGAAGAATCAGGAAGCTACAATTTGAATGCCATAGTACCAATATTTTGCAACACCTTGTAGGGACAATAGTACTTTGGTGATAATTTATTATCCTTCTTAACTTACTTGAGGGAAATTTTTTTGTATGGTTGTAGCCGTAAAAATACACAGTCTCCTATATTAAAAATTCTCTCGCTGCGATGTTGATCTACCTGTTGTTTCATTTTATTTTGTACCAAATTTAGGTTGTCCTTTAAGAGTTGGAGAACTTCTTGTTGATGCTCAATGTGATCTTCCATTGCTTGAACCTTCGAATTTTCTCTTAAATATGATGTGATGGATGTTGGATGATATCCATAAAGTGCCATAAATGGGGTCATTTTTGCTGCAGTATGGAAGGAAGTGTTATACCACCATTCAGCTAGAGGTAACCACTTGACCCATTGTGTTTGTTTATCAGATACAAAAAAACGAAGATATCCTTCCAAACATTTATTTACTATCTCATTTTGACCATCTGATTGAGGATGATAAGATGAGCTATGAGCTAATTGAGTACCCAAACAAGAAAATAACTCCGTCCAAAAATTTCCAGTAAAAATGGGATCTCTGTCGCTCACAATAACCCTTGGGCTTCCATGTAGTTTTTGAATTCTATCCATAAATGTAGTAGCAACTGTACTTGCTTTAAATGGATGAGATAATGCACAAAAGTGTACATACTTGGTAAGTCTATCAACTACCACCATGATGACATTCTTTCCTTCGGACTTAGGTAAACCTGTGATAAAATCCATTGAAATCTCCTCCCAACGTTGACATGGAATGGATAAAGGTTGTAGAAGTCCCGGGGTCTTAATTGTCTCCACTTTATTCTGCTGGCAAACCAAACATTCCGCCACAAACTTTTGAATATCAGATTAAAGGCCATCCCAAAAAAATTCTTTCTTCACCCTGTGGTAAGTTTTTAAAAATCCTGAGTGTCCTCCTAAAGGAGAATTGTGCAATTCCAAAAGAATATTTTGTTTTAGTTGGGAATTCTTACAAAGATATAAGCGATCTTTGTACCATAAGGAATCATTTTTCCAACTAAATGTATCAGATGTACTAGGATCTTGCTACAACTTTTGAATGAGTGTCCATACATCTTTGTCATTCTTCCATTCATCTCTTGCTTCGGTTATCCAATCTGGTTGGATAATAGAAATGGCACAAAGCAATGCTTCCACCTCTTCATTCTTTCTTGAGAGTGCATCTGCAACAACATTAAGCTTTCCTTTTTTGTATATTATTTTAAAGTCATAACCCAACATCTTTGTGACCCATTTTTGCTGCTCTTCTGAAGATAGTCTTTGTTCCAAAAAGTGTTTAAGACTATCATGATCAATTTTTACCTTGAAGTGTCTTCCCATTAGGTAAGTTCTCCATTTCTTTAGTGCATGCAGTATTGCTAACATTTCCTTCTCATAAATAGGTTTTTGTAAATACTTTCCTTTGATTGGACGACTTTAAAAAGAAACAAGTATTCCTTCTTGCATTAAAACAACACCAATTCCATTTCCCGAGGCATGACATTCCACAATAAAGGTTTTTGTGAAGTCTGGTGTAGCTAATATTGGTGCTAGGCACATTGCCTATTTAAGATGTTCAAAGGCTTTAGTTCCTTCAGGAGTCCATGAAAATGCATCTTTCTTCAATAATGTTGTTAGAGGTGCTGCTATTCTCCCATAATTATTAACAAAATTTCGATAATACCCTGTTAACCTGAGAAATCCTCGCAACTGCTTTATGGTTGTGGGGACTTTCCATTCCTTAATGTCTTTAATTTTGTTAGGGTCTACCTTAACACCCTTGTGAGATACAATATGACCCAGATATTCCACCTCTTGTACTCCAAAGAAACATTTGGATGTTTTTGCATATAATTGTTTCTCCTGCAATACTTTGAGTACCCTATCAACATGTTGAACATGATCCTTCTATTGTAGCCGCTACAACACCACCCAAAATTTTGGGTATATTCGAAATTTTGGGTCCCCCTCTTCGCTTAGCCGTTAAGGTTGGCCTTTAGACAATGACATCCTCATAACCTGCCCCAAGCCCCTCATGAGCCTTCTCACCATCATGAAGAGATACTCTTACCGCAGCCGCGCCATGTGCGAAGGGATGACCATGCATACATTCGAATGGAAACCTTTTTGTGTGTTTACATTAAAAGCTCTTGCACCATGGATTGTTTAGGCACTCAGTTTGGGTGCTTCACCAAGCTCATAATCTGATGTTAATTATTTGGGGATATTGTTCTCTAAAGGGTAACTGTAAAAATTTACAATCTAAATGTTTCATGCAGGTCAATCCCACTGATGATACACCAAAAAATTTCATCACCACACCGATGAAAAGGATAAGAGTAGTGCGAGCTGAAACAAGAGAAGTGGAAGACATGTATCGCATGTACGCAGGAAACAAGATCGTGCCAGTTAAGGGAGCTTTCGGTCACAGTGGAAGCTGTCGGTCTGCACAATGAGCCAAATTTTTTTCCCAGCAAGAAATAGGACCCTTTTCAAAGAAAAGGAGGCAGGATAAGGAATATTGCTATGAAATCCAAATATTTCCAAAAGAAGGGCGCAAGTCACAGATCTGCTTGAGGTCGCAAGTCGCAGATCTAATAGAGGTCGCAAGTCGCAAATTCGCTTAAGGTCACAGGTCGCAAATTTCCTCAAGCCACAGGTCGCAGATTCCCCCAGGTTTCCAGGTCGCATAGTCGCACTCCTTATTAAAAGCTCGACGACACGACTTAGCGACCCAACGACTAGGTCGCGAGGTCGAAAAATCATGGCAGGTCACAGGTCGCAGCTTGTTGGGGGTCGCAAGTTGCAAGACCTAGCGACTAGGTCGCGAGGTCACAAAATCACGGCAGTTCATAGGTCGCAGATTGTTTAGGGTCACAATTTGCAAGGTCCAGTCGGGTCGCAGGTCGCCTCAGTGGCTTAGGTCGCAAGTCACAGAATAGACTAGGTCGCAAGGCAGCCTAACAGTTGGGAAAGCGAAAAGTTAGGAAGCCCAAAAGGTTACATAAGAAAACAGTAATGTCCACCCAAATGAAGAGAGCTGCTAGCCTTCTTTAGAGGATGCATAGCTGGGTTTCAAACCAACAATAAAACCCGCGTTATGCGGATGCTCATTACCTCGCTCAAAGCATAAACACTACTCTCCCGCTTATCAACTCATGCAAATTATCTTAGCATGACAAGGGCATTACCAATAGATAGGAGCTACTGCTTCACATAGCAAGAGCTAAGGCTGTTCTCTGGAGAACAACACTCTGATACCTCAAGGAGAGAAATGTAGAAGGGATCAGAAACCCGAGGCCACAGGTCGCGAACTTCTGCAAGTTGTAGATCTGCTTGAGGTTGCAAACTACAGATTTGTTTCAGGTCGTAGGTCATAGATTTATTCAGGTCACAGGTCGCTGATTGCTGGGGTTGCAAGTCACAAAATCCATTGAGGTCGCAAGTTGCAAAACCAGCGAGGTCGCAGGTCGCAACAGTAGCTCAGGTCGCAGGATCCAGGCGAGTCGCAAGTTGCAACAGTAGCTCAGGTCACAGGATCTAGGCGAGTCGCAGGTCGCTGGTCGCAGAATTCTCGGGGTCGCAAGTCGCAAAATCTAGTCAGGTCATAGGTCATAGAACAGACTGGGTCGCAAGGCAACCCAACAGTCGGGAAGGCGAAAAGTTAGGGAGCCCAAAAGGGCGATTTTTTCTCTATAAATACCTCCTTCGAGAACTTGTAAAGGACCTCTGTTTTGGGACTCGAGCTGAGTACATTGTATTACCAGAGGATTATACATTTGAGCATGAATACAAGAATTTTGAAAAATCCCTTTGTGGATCTAGTGTTGTCATATGTATGAGCGCTATTGAATATTATATTTTCAGTTTCTGAACATCTTTAGATTAAGGGAACTGTATCTTCAATTCATATCACAATTGCATAACAGTTTGCTGAGTATGTTAATGGTGGTTGAGTTCATTTCACTTTCTTAATGAACGCTGATGGCTTTGTTTATTAGCATTTGTGTTATCATTTAAAAATTTTAGGAAGTGAAGGGGGTTCTTGCCATGAGGAATTGTTTCTTTTGTGGTCAGAATGGTTTACAAGCATGACCCTAATGAAGTGTTTTTAACAAAACTTCCTTTGGTCTTCATGCTTTATTATTTCCTCTTGCTACTCATAGTGTTATATGTAAATTTAATGCATCAATCATATGTCTTGTATCATTTAATTAGGTGTGTAACCACTTTTTAATAGAGTTTAAGCAAGAAACAAAGAAAGGAGAAATCAGCGGTAGCCGGACCCACACCCCGGATGGGATCCCTATTCCAAACAGTTCAAGGTCTAATTGGGACCTTTTACCGGGGAGATCCCCTACTGTTGGCCGAACAAATTTTCCTGTCAACAGAATTGGTGCTAGAAGGAGGGCCAGATGACAAGCTGAGCCCTTAGAGCCTACAGTTAATCTCATATCTTCAATGGATCATTCCCAAACCATTCTCCCGAGATGTTTGTTGGAGTTTTATGAGCCTCGATGTCTCATCCTCGATGAACTTATGTATCACTTGTCCCAGTTAAAATTCGATGGTGAAAACAGAGTGTCCATAACCCAACACCTTTCATATTTCTGTGACTTTGGTGAGTGCTATGAAATTGAAAATGAAGGTTTGATTTGTTTTCTTTTCTTCCTCACTCTCGAAGGTCGCGCTAGGAAATGGTGCCGCACATTTCCAGAAGCTTCCATCCATTCGTTGAAAAACTCGCCAGTGAATTGCAACAAGCTTTTCATAGGTACAATTTTTAAAGTGTATTGATAAAGCTAAATGACATTAGAATGGAACCTCAAGAACCTCTAGATGAATTCTCTATCAGATTTGTTCATTATTGTTTTGAGTTCCCTGAAAGGGATGTTGATTGGAAATGTTTAAGTGAACAGTTCAGCTATGTGATTCTCGTTTCCCTTGAAAAATTTCAGTTAGCAACCCAGCCTGATCCTAGTATTCCTTATGACAACCCACAAGTTGCCAGCTCTTCAGACTATGTCCCTAATGCTTCCTTGTCCATCTCCCCGAGTCCAGACCACATTCAGGCCTCCGAGGAGAGTATTGCTATTTGTGACTTTTTCGCTCCTCCTCCTGAGTTGTCGGGTAGTGGAGTTGTGACCTCGAAAGTTCTGAGAAATGATAGATTGGTGCATGAGGATAAAGCCTATTGTACTACCTTTGAATCTTTCATGCACCATGTCGAATCCGAGCTTGAAAATCATAGTGGCTCATTATCTCTCCCGGTTCATGAAACCTACCTCGAGCCCACTCGATGTCTCCTTGGACACAGTCCTAAATCTGTTTTGCATACTGATTATGAATCGACTCCTATCCCGGATGAAGTTGATTCCCTTACAAGGCCTGCTAGATCATGGTTTTCTTTGAATAACACATATGTGCATATTGAAAAACCTTGTACGGTTAATACCCCTGCGGCTCAATATTTTCGTTCATTATTCCACAATTTATTTAACGAGTCTGCCACACCAGTAATTTCTTCAGGACATTCAAAATTTCCTTATATTGGTATTGGCGACAATCATAAGCACGCAGATGGTGTTTCACAATCACAGTCCAAAGTCGATGAATCTTTTAGATCTGATCTTTCTCACTCGGAATCTCTAGACAACCATAGGAGCGATTTCCCATTTAGGAAACCTCAAGATGTATCTTTTATTGATCCATCCCAATTGGTAACTCTTGGGGAGCCTAACATGCCAAGTACCCAACTCGATCAAATCGATGGTTCCAGCGATCACTGCTTATCTGAAAACATATTCACTCATACCGCTGAGGACTGTCACTCATATCTCTTTGTTGACCATATGAAGACACCAGAATTCGATAATCCTCTTTATAAAGATTCGAGTACCCATCAGGGAATCAAAGCACTTCCACTTCTGCCTGCTGTTACCCCTAGTCCCTCCGATCCTAAAGAGACCCCTCAAACAACTCCAACTAGGGGATCTCGGATTAGGGTTTCTGAAATGACAGTTCCCAAGTACGATGCTCCTCCCAGCATAACCATTTCGGATATAATTTCATCTGGGCAGATTTTTCATTTTAGTAAGGTTTCCCGGAGCACATATTCCTACCCCCCAACAACTGATGTGAAACAACCGATATATCCCAATTTATTCAATGGTAAGAAAATGCCGGCCATTGTCTCCAATATTTCCAGTTGTTGCCTAGCCAGTACCAATTACAATAAGGCATTAACATGTGATTTTTGGAAAATCCCTCAGCTGCCCAAAAACCTTACCGTAAATCCACCCCACCCTGGAAAATCTAAAGAATCTGATACCTTGGATTACCAATATGTCAGTGCGCAAACATTTGGCCAAGTTGACACAAAGCCCACTGACATTGTCTAAATCACCACATTTCACGATCACAAAAATTTTCCTGTTGATCAAGACGGTAAGAAATTGCAGCCTCCACTAAAAGTGGATTTAGATCCTCATATCTTTGACAAAACCTAGGAGCAATTCCGCACTAGGGTTTTCAAAATTAAGGTTTCTCCACTCGGATGCGCAAGCATCTATAATTCGCCTGGCCCATGCTTATTGTTTCCATCCTATAAAATGGATCATCCTCACCACCACAATTAAGGTGCTAGTTTGTTTGACCAACCCTATCCGGTGAATGTGCCTGCAAATAGGAATTGGCTTACCCATCACCCCTCAAATCCAGGATCGTGCATGAATGGAGGTGTGTCATTTATAAATAGTTTTAAGTTTCGAGAATATATTGCTGTGTATTAGGATAAGAGTGAAATTAAGTGTGCACAATCCACTCTAGCAAATTCTCTGGTAAGTAGCCATGGCCTTCTTGCTATTGCACATGCTCTTCAGTTAAGTCTTACTGTTGGTGCACGATTTTGTATGCTGGCTCTGATTGCGAACATTGTTGTTCTTGCAGGGCGGGAACTAATGCGGTGGCTACACTGGAAAGCTGATTTCACATAACCTGACCGCATCAATGGTTAAAATAGGAATAGGCTAGCTAGGATCTGCTAATAAAGTTTTGTTTGTCAAGTTATTAATTAGGTTTACTTTCTAAGGTTTTACTTCATGGTTTAGAATTATTCTTGCTGTATTTTCTTGCGTTCTGTAGTTTTATGCATTAAAAATTTCCATTTATTTTTGCATGCATGCTTTTTCAGTTTCCCTATTGCTGCATAATGTGCGGATAATCACTGCATGTGCTTTGCCTTGTCTCTCCACCTCCAACTAGTGGATTGTCCCGCACATGGCGTTGCATTGCATCTTGAGCCTCGTTTATTAAATTGCGTCATAGAATTTCTTCCCCACATCATTTCCGTAGGTTTTTGATATAGCGTTGAAATATTCCACATATCGCCTATCACTGCACGAGCCTTCATTGAAACCCTACCACCTTGCGGACTTGTTCTGCCCTGATTGCTGAAACAGTAACCCCATTGTTTGTGTGAGGTTGCGGTGGCTATCTTAAGAGGCAGCTTTCTCTCAAGACAGGTCATCAAAGTTGCATTATCAACAAGATGCCTATGAGTCTAAACTTATTAGTTGGGTAGATACGAGACAGTTGTTGTGGGAGAACTAATGAGTTTGAATGGCCCAATACCCGTAAGCCTAAGCCTTGTGCCCAACATAGTATTGGAAATATTAATGATCTATTTTGTGATCTTCGCCTATTGTGGTAGATGGGATGTGAAGGTTTGGCACAAGGGAAAATTCAAATCAGGATATCTTTCAGTTTCTGTAAAACAAGAAACAACCTCTCTTGCTCATAAAATAAGTCGGGATCCCTCATCTGCTCATGAAAAATAAGTGCCACAAGCAGATGAAAATAAGTGCTACAAGCACATGAAACAAATAAGGGTAAAGGATTGAGAAAGGATTCCTGCGTAGAGAGGTAATGCAACGACTCCGCTGGGGTATTGACCAGGCTCCCTGGCAGTGGAGCAACGCTTGTGATTTCTTAAAGTGACTCAGCCGGGGTACTGTCTAGGCCTGCTGGCAGCGGAGAAACAACAAAAAATTACTTTAAAAATCTTGAGAATAATAAACCCACTTCCTAGCTCTTCACATCATCAAACAAGCTACTGGCTTCTGTGAGCTTCCGCTTTGATGTGTTCTGATTAGCGAGACCTAGCTGAGGCACAAGCACTGGGCATACCTATGAAGGAAAAAGTAATACAAAGGGTACCCACAGAACCTGTTCAATATTCCCTTGCATCACTATCTCGGCTCAGACTATTGTTGTGATATTGACAGAGATGCTGGATTCTACCAGTGGTTCGCCATTTGTTGTAGCCACTACAACACCATCCAAAATTTTGGGTATATTCGAAATTTTGGGTCCCCCTCCTCGCTTAGCCGTTAAGGTTGGCCTTTAGACAATGACATCCTCATAACCTACCCCAGACCCCTCGTGAGCCTTCTCACCATCATGAAGAGATACTCTTACTGCATCCATGCCATGTGTGAAGGGATGACCATGCATACATTCGAATGGAAACCTTTTTGTGTGTTTACATTAAAATCTCTTGCACCATGGATTATTTAGGCACTCGGTTTGGGTGCTTCACCAAGCTCATAATCTGATGTTAATTATTTGGGGATATTGTTCTCTAAAGGGTAACTGTAAAAATTTACAATCTAAATGTTTCATGCAGGTCAATCCCATGGATGATACACCAAACAATGTCATCACCACACCGATGAAAAGGATAAGAGTAGTGCGAGCTGAAATAGGAGAAGTGGAAGACATGTATCACATGTACGCAGGAAACAAGATCACGCCACTTAAGGGAGCTTTCGGTCACAGTGGAAGCTGTCGGTCTGCGCAATGAGCCAAATTTTTTTCCCAGCAAGCAAGAGGACCCTTTTCAAATCAAAGGAGGTGGGATAAGGAATATTGCTATGAAATCCAAATATTTCCAAAAGAAGGCCACAAGTCCCAAATCTTCTGAGGTCGCAAGTCGCAGATCTGATAGAGGTCGCAAGTCACAAATTCGCTTAAGATCACAGGTTGCAAATTTCCTCAGGTCGTAGGTCACATATTCCCTCAGGTCGCCAGGTCGTATATTCTCACTCCCTATTAAAAGCTCGATGACGCGACTCAGCAACCCAACGACTAGGTTGCGAGGTCACAAAATCATGGTAGGTCGCAGGTCACAGATTTTTGGGGGTCGCAAGTCGCAAGACCCAGCGACTAGGTCATGAGGTCGCAAAATCACGGCAGGTCGCAGGTCGCAGATTTTTTGGGGTCGCAAGTCTCAAGGTCCAGTCAGGTCACAGGTCGCATTAGTGGCTCAGGTCGCAAGTCGTAGAATAGACTGGGTTGCAAGGCAGCCCAATAGTCGGGAAAGCGAAAAGTTAGGAAGCCTAAAAGGTTACATAAGGAAACAGTAATGTCCATCCAAATGAAGGGAGCCGCTAGCCTTATTAAGAGGATGCACAGCTGGGTTTCAAACTAACAATAAAACCTGCATTATGTGGATGCTCAGTACCTCGCTCAAAGCATAAATGCTACTCTCCCGCTTATCAACTCATGCAAATTCTCTTAGCATGAAAAGGGAATTACCAGCAGATAGGAGCTACTATTTCACATAGCAAGAGCTAAGGCTATTCTCTGGAGAACAACAATCTGATATCTCAAGGAGAGAAATGTAGAAGGAATAAAAAACCCCAGGCCACAGGTTGCGAACTTCCGCAAGTCGCAGATCTGCTTGAGGTCGCAAACTACATATTTGCTTTAGGTCGCAGGTCGTTGATTGCTGGGGTTGCAAGTCGTAAAATCCATTAAGGTCGCAAGTCACAAAAACAGTGAGGTCACAGGTCGCAACAGTAGCTCAGGTCGCAGGTCATAGGATTCAGGCAAGTCGCAAGTCGCAGTTTTCCTTAGGTCGCAGGTTGCAGGTCACAGAATGCTCGGGGTCGCAAGTCGCAAACTCCAGTCAGGTCGTAGGTCGTAGAACAGACTGGGTCACAAGGCAGCCTAACATTCGGGAAGGCGAAAAGTCAAGGAGCCCAAAAGGGCAAGTTTTGCTCTATAAATACCTCCTTCGGGAACTTGTAAAGGACCTCTGTTTTGGGACTCGAGTTGAGTACATTGTATTACCAGAGGATTATACATTTGAGCATGAATACAAGAATTTTGAAAAATCCCTTTGTGGATCTGGTGTTGTCATATGTATGAGCGTTATTGAGTATTATATTTTCATTTTCTAAACATCTTTAGATTAAGGGAACTGTATCTTCAGTTCATATCACAATTGCATAACAGTTTGCTGAGTATGTTAATGGTGGTTGAGTTCATTTCACTTTCTTAACGAACAATGATGGCTTTGTTTATTAGCATTTTTGTTATCATTTAAAACTTTTAGGAAGTGAAGGGTGTTCTTTCCATGAGGAATTCTTTCTTTTGTGGTCAGAACAGTTTACAAGCATGACCCTAATGAAGTGTTGTTAACAAAACTTCCTTTGGTCTTCATGCTTTATTATTTCCTCTTGCTACTCATAGTGTTATATGTACATTTAATGCATCAATAATATGTCTTGTATCATTTTATTAGGTGTGTATCCACTATTTTATAGAGTTTAAGTGAGACCCAAAGAAAGGAGAAATTAGCGGTAGTCGGACCCACACCCCGGACGGGATCCCTATTCCAAACGGTTCAAGGTCTAATTGAGACCTTTTACCGGGGAGATCCCCTGCTGTTGGCCAGACAGATTTTCCCGTCAACACCTTCCAAGACCTACTGTAGATTAGTATATCATCAAAAAATACTAGCACAAATTTTCTAAGGAAGGGTTTGAAAATGGAATTCATCAACCCTTGAAATGTAGAAGGTGCATTGGTAAGGCCAAAGGCATGACCAAAAATTCATAATGACCCTCATGAGTTCGAAATGTTGTTTTTGGAATATCTTCAGTCTTCATTCTAATTTGATGATATCCTGAATGAAGATCCAACTTGGTAAAATAAATTGCTCCATGTAATTCATCCAATAATTCATCAATCACAGGAATGGAAATTTATCTTTAATGGTGAGCTTATTGAGCTCCCTATAATCCGGACACATTCGCCATGATCCATCCTTCTTGTGTACCAATACTACAGGAGCAGAGAAAGAACTTTGACTAGGTTGAATTATACCCGCCTCTAACATTTCTGCAATCATTCGTTCAATTTCGCTCTTTTGGAAGTAAGGATATCTATAAGGCCTGATGTTTGGAGGAACACTTCCTGGAATCAAATGAATAGCATGATCATGATCACGAATAGGTGGGAGTCCTTTTGGAGTTTTAAAAACCTTGGAATGATTGTCCAAGACTTTTTGGAGATCTGCAGAAATAGATGATTTTGATGTTGGAACTTCTAGTGAGCATAATTGTGCAATTATGCCTCATTGTTCTTTATTTAGAAGATTTGTCATGAAATTATAGCTTATTATCTTTCCTGACTTCCCTGCAATACCCTGTAATTCGACTTTCTTTCCTTCTGCAAAAAATTTCAAGAAAAGTTCTTGAAAATTAAAAGCTACCGTCCCCAAAGATTGTAACCATTGTACTCCTAGTACAACATCAGCACCTCCCATAGGAATGGAAAGCTTGGGCTATTCAATGCATATTCCCCCATGGTTAGCTTGATATTATGGCATTTTCCAAAGCAATTTATAGTTCCTCCATTTGCAACCATCACTTGACATTCTGGTGCTGGGTATAGGAAACAATTTAATTCCTTGGCTACCTTACAATGAATAAAATTATGGGTGCTACCTGAATCAATCAACACTATTACCCTTTTCTTCTTGATATGTCTTTCTATCTTGAGAGTTTGAGGAGTGGTAATTCCTGCCAGTGCATTACACGATATGGTCGGATTCATTTCTTCCTCTTCTAGGGCTGGTTCCTGGTGTATATCCTCTTCTTGTTCATTTCTTCTTCCTCTTCACAATCTATGTAAAATAATTTCTTCTCAGCACACTTATGACCTTTAGTGTATTTGCTATCACAACTGTAGCAAAGCCCTTTTGCTCTTTTTTCTTCCAATTGTTGTGGTGTCAACCTTGTGGGTTGTGGAAATCTAGGCGTAGCAACACTTCCTTCTTTATAGAATTGAGTGGTAGGCTTCCTTGTCGCCATAATTTTACATTCAAATTTTCTTGCCAACTTGAATGCCTTCTCCAATGAATCAGGTTCCAAAACGCGAACTTCATGTTGGATGTTATCCTTTAAAGTGCCTATGAAGAGATCAATCCTGTGTTCCTATGGAATATTAGTTACCCTTATATTCAATTTTTGGAAGTCCTCAATGTGCTGCCCCACTAAACCCTTTTGTTTGAGATTTATCAATTGGCTAAAGAAGGTGTTGCTCTTTGTATCCTCATAATGTGCTATCATTTCCTCCGTAAAAATTGACCAAGTGACAATTTTTTTACGGGATAAAAGCCATTGATACCATACAAATGTATTTTTTTCTAAATGTAAAGTTGCAATACGTACCTTTTGTAGTATCCATGTTACAGGATCCTTTCCATAAAACTTCCTCATATCCATTTTTGGAATATGGTGGTTCTTCACACCAACATTAGATTTTATGAAATCACCATTAACATTTATTTTGCTTTCATCATGAGTTTCCTCTACTATCTTTTCACCATTAGGAAACATTTCTTGTATCAAATTTGTCAAATATTCCATGTATTCTTTTTAGATCATTCTTCATGTTTTCCATTTTCTCATCGTTCTTAGCTTCCATGTCATCAATCTTAGATTCCATGCTAGCTTCCATGCCATCTATCTTAGATTCCATGCCATATATCTTAGATTACATGCCATTATTCAAACCATCCATATTAGATTCCACGCCTTTCTTCAAACCATCCATCTTCATTTCCACACCTTTCTTCAAAACTTCCATGTCATTTTTTGTTGCTCTTTGCGAGAGCGAAATTTGTTGCACTTGCTCTTGTAATTTTGATATGTCATGTTGCCATTCTTCGTCTTCATGAGTCATAGTAGAGATTTCTAAAAGGCTTAATGGGTGTTGAATTATTTTAAAGGAGCCATTTTAGAATCAGCAATGACATATATCTATTCTACAATATGCCCTTGGAATCAATTCAACTTGATTCTTCAAACAAGACTTATGCAATTCGGAAAAAAAAATACACACCTTTTACTTTCTTTTGAGGAGCTCGATATTGAAATTGAATTATATCTATAATTGTGGATCTTAAATATTTGAAATTCAGCCCTGTAGTAGCCCTCTAAAGCTTCTTTCAAATGTCATAGGTCTAATTTGATTTGGATTCTTCAAGGCAAATTTATGTCCAATCTCCCACAATGACCCAATTTTGGACTGGTTTAGTAGAGCGAACTTGTACGACTTGCCATGTGTCACTTTTTCCTCATTTGGCTCTGAAATTGATAGAAAGAAAACTACAGTCCATGTAGTTGTGGCCAATTTTTATAGCATTCCAATCCGATGATCAGAGAGAGAGCTATGAAGATTTTCCCACGATTACCTCTTTGAGATGAAATTCAAAAGCCTCAAAAAGCCCTAACTTCCACAGATCATATCTCCGAAAATATTGTGAACCAATATCTAAAATTTTGCAATGATCTTCCTCAGGATTGCAGCTTCGCACTCTAAAAATTTCAGCTTCTAAACCTTCGTATAAAAAAAGTTATTACGAAAATACCACAATGAACTGTTTAGGTTAAATTCAGGAGCCTGCAAAATGACCTAACTTGCACTGATCATATCTCCAAAAATATTGCGAAAAAAGCTCTAAAATTTTGTGACGATGTTCCTCCAGATTTTGGATTTGCACTCTAAAAATTTCAGATTCTGAACCTTTGTAGAAAAAACATTATAGCGAAAATTCCACGATGACCTATTTGGAGCCGCGAAACCCTAGAATCTCAAAGCTTTGATACCAAATGTTGTGAAACCAGCTCCAAAAAGAGAAGAAAGGAGATATCAATGCCTTATAAATAAGCCACTTCGAGGGGGAAACCTCTAATACATTACATGAATGAACAATTCTTGGATCATTCAAATTACAAAACCTCCTTTCTATATATAGGAGTCCATGGGGCCACAATGTATTCCTAGTGGGGCCACAATGTAATCCTAGCCGACCTAACAATAATAATTTAAGGGCACAATAATAAAAATATGGGGGTCACAAGGGTACAATAATAACAATAAGGGGGTTACACTAACAACAATAAGGGACTACACTAGTAATATAGGGACCTAACAGATTCCAAAGGGTACCCTTGCATAGATAGACACATGCAAGGGGTGTACCATGGGGAAGTATACAAAGGCCACTTTTCACAAGAAGGAGAACCGAGTAGTGAAAATCCTTGAGAGAGTTCACTTAGATGTGTGTGTGGACCATTCTCTACAAATTCTACAGCAAAGCATAAGTATTATTTTATTTTTCTAGAAAGTGTTGTATCTACTTCACGCAGAAGAAATATTAGACATTCTCAAAATTTTGTGAGTTAAAAGCACTGGTTGAGAAAGATACATGGAAGAAAGTGAAGGCTTTGAAGATCGACAATGGTGGTGAGTAAATTTCTAATGAATTCAAGAACTTCTATGCCAAAGGAGGAATTCAGGGAGATTTTATTGTGCCTTATAACCCACAACAAAATGGGGTTGCAGAAACAAAGAATAGAACAATTATGGGTGTGGCACGAGCTATGTTACATGATCAAGGCCAACCATTGCATCTATGGGAAGAGGCATGCAACACAACAGTATTTGTGCAGAATAATTATGGGTGTGGCACGAGCTATGTTACATGATCAGGGCCAACCATTGCATCTATGGGAAGAGGCATGCAACACAACAGTATTTGTGCAGAATCGTAGTCCTCATAAGATACTTGCCATGAGTACACCTGTGGAGGTTGTTTCTGGTAAGAAACCTAATGTTTCATATTTTAAAAGATAGAACCAACATCATAGATTAGGATATTTATGGGGTACACTAATACTCCCCACAAATATTGGGTGTATTTTCCGAACAGTAGGATGATAGTTGTCAGACGAGGTGTAAAATTTGATGAGTATAAAGCCACGTGATTGTCCCTTCAGAGGGAGCTTTATTTTCATGTAGATAAGGAACTCTTGGTTTCAAAGGATGAACCTCAATATGTGGAGTAGCCGCATGCGGAGGATCATGGAGTGATATAAACCACTCATGTAGATCCATTCACCAGACATGGTAGGAGGTGCACCACAGAGGCTGATAGATTGAGACTTGATGCAGCAGAACATGTAGGAGCAACTACATCACTACACAGACAAAGACAATCACCAAATAGGTATAATGGATACATGGCTCTTATAAGCAAGTGTATTGTGATAGAACCATCCTCTTTTGAGGAAATAGTGCAAAAACCAACTTGGGTTGATGCCATGGTTAATGATTATGACTCCATCATTAGGAACAATGCATGGGAAGGTGTCCTAAGACCAGTCAGGAAGTTAGTGGTTGGATCTAGATGGATCTATAAGGTTAAGTAGGCAACATATGGGAGTCTGGAGAAGTACAAGTCTAGATTTTTAGTTTGAGGATTCTCACAAGTTGAGGGGATTGACTATGAGGAGAATTTTGCACCAGTTTAAAGGTACTCATCGATTAGATCTATCCTTTCACTCTCAGTACATATGGGGTGGTAGATACATCAAATGGATGTGAAGACTGCATTTCTCAATTATGGAGTTATTGAAGAAGAAATGTACATTGAGCAGCAGAAGGTTTTGAGACCTCTAATAGAGAGTTGGATATGTGCAGACTCAAGAGAGCACCATATGGGTTGAAGCAAGCACCTTGTGCTTGGTACACTAGGATTTACATATATTTCATTGGGTTGGGCTTCATGGAGAGTGAAGTAGAAGCGAACCTGTACTAGATTGTTGTTGAAGGTAAGATTTTGATTATCGTACTTTATGTTGATGATATTATTCTGAAAGGTGATGAGAAGCTCATAAATTATTGTAAAGAGGATCTTGCAGGAGAGTTTGAGATGGAGGACATGGGACTCCTTCATTATTCCCTTAGTTTGGAAATATGGTAGCGGGATGGGGAGCTATTTGTTTCTCAAGGAAAATATGCAAAAGAGATTTTGAGGAAGTTCCACATGGAGAGTTGTAAACCCATGGAGACTCCTCTTGCAGGAAACTAGAGGAAGGAGGATTCTACCTCAGGTGAGGTAGTGGATTCTATTTTTTACATGAAGCTTGTGTCTTCACTCATGTACTTCATGAACACTCGACCATACATATTCTACATAGTTAACCAGCTTAGTCAAGATATGGTTAAGCCAAACAAGCTCTTTTGGAAGGCGGGGAAGAATGTATTGAGATATCTTAGGGGCACTACAAAGTATGGATTATGGTACAAACAGATAGAGGGAGTGAAGCTTCAAGGATTCACTGATGTATATTGGGTAGGCAGTCCATCGGAGAGGAAGATCACATCAGGAGGGATATTCAACATATGATTGACATTAGTTTCTTAGTACAATAGGAAGCAGAGATCAGTTACACTTAGTTCAACTAAGGCATAGTACATGGAAGCCAGTCAAGCGGCATGTGAGGCCATCTGGATGAGGAAGATACTTGTTGTTTTGTTTGGTCATCAGATGGATTCGACGGTGACACATCATGATAACTAGAGTTGCATAAAACTCTCGGTTAATCTAGTATTCCATGATAGGTCCAAGCATATTGACATTCGATACCACCATCTCAAAAATTGTGTTCAGAGACACATTATGTTATTTCAGTACATTCCCATGGAGGATCAAGATGCAGATATTCGGACGAAGGCGCTCGGTAAGAGAAAATTCGAATACCATAGAGGGAGGATCAGGGTAGCTGATAATCCCTTTCTTGTTGAGAGGGAGTGTTGAAAATTCAACAAGAAATGTGTGTCTCATTTAATTTTCCCTTAATTAAATTGGACAATAAATTATAATCTTATCTCATAATCACTTGTAATAGTTAACTAATTGTGATAGAATCAGTCAGCTCATGAAATTCGAGTTGAGGGTGGTTGGTGAGGCATGTAGAGTGATTCTATTTGTTTTAGAGTCCAAGTTGCAATTAGTGTATTATTTTAATGCTTGAGAAATTAGTTAACTAAATTAATTGAGTTAAAATCAGTTTAACTAGTTGTAATGATTGTTGCACTAGTGAGAGGTCAAGAAAATTAAATCAAATTTAATTTATATACAGTGATCTGTCAAGTGATTGATGATTTACTATTAATATCTGCATGCATGTCAGTTCTGATGAAGACCCAGTTGAGTCAGACGCTAAAGGGATGTTAAGTATCAGTTGTATTATTAGTAAATTTTCGGTGCAAAATTAGACACCCATAGGGTTTCCCATGAGAATTGCATAATTTTAGAAGGCTGAAATTCCTATATGATAAGGATTTAATTCTCTTAGAATTGCGCAAGCAAGGTAGGCTGAGCAGAGGCAGGAAATTGGTTAAGTGTTGGTCGATTTTGTCCCGATCAGTGTGAGATAGTTGGTAGAGTGCAACATACTCTTGTGAGAATAGTGCATTGTATTGATTCGTGATTCCTTGGTTGAATATACAATAGAAGATAGAGGGTTTTTGAGAAGCAAGCTTTCCCCAGGAAAACTATATGTGTTGTGGATTTATTTGTTTCTTTCTTTTACTTGGTGTGATTGTGTGATCATGTTTATTTTCCGCAATTAATTTGTAGAAGGATTCAATATATTTCTTTAGCATATCGCATGATTAGATTGAATCCATTAGTATACATATTTTTTGCATAATTTCTACAGACCTGACCCTAGCCAAAAATGTACTCTCTTTAAAGTGAACATAGATAGTAATATTAAAGCTAATGCTAAGGCTCAAGCCTAATTGGCCTTGTATAAGAGGAGAAAAAAAAAAGGAAAACATTAAACATACCCATTTCATGAGCACATTGAGGGCTATGAATCTGAGCTTGCAACCCAAATAGGTTCTTGTGGACCATCAGAAATCCTTCCTATCGTGGGGGGAATACCCACGTGGTGCTAAATATGATCAATCCTTTAATATAGATCTTATAAGTGTCCATGTAGATGTTCCATCTAATGGAGAATATCCAAGCAAGATTCATGATTTTATTTGATAATCCTCCCTAAAAGAAACTTCATTCGCTAATATGGGTTCACCATAGCATATAATGGTTGAACTGACCACTAATATGCCATGTGTATGGGGTTTAGTCTGCCCATTCAGCTAGGACCTTCGTATCTGAGAGGGAGTTCATATAAGAAGAGGCCTCCATTTCCACCTGAGTATGTTCTTCCTATAAATGTATTAGTGTTAGTTCCTAGTAATGAGAAGAAAACCCCTCTATACGACAATGCATCCGAGTATGTCCCTCGTGGGCTCTCTTTTGGTATTAGACTTCCCTCCATCCAACATGACCCCTTTTTCTTGACATGAATAACCTACCAGCTAAATTCCTCGATGTGTGGCATAACTCCACCCAACCAATTAGACCATAGGTATAAAGAGAGTGACCCAGACTCCACAATCCCTAGACCATGCAACGAGAGGAGGAGGTTTCGTCCCAATAAAGTATCTTGATAACCAACCATAAGGGGATAATTATCCCAATTCCCCCCTCCACCATGTATCTTCCTCACACCAACCTATAGACCCACAATAATGCCCTTAAAACCACACGGTAGATATCCAATTATGTGCCAAAAGGAAGGCTAGGACTATGATGCCCCTCTTGGATTGCACTAACAATACCAAAGACAATGTTATAACCTCCCCACGCTTAGAAAACCATCCTCCACCTAGCAATAGACATATTAAAAAACCAACAGGAGAACCAGACCAAAAAGGTGAAAAAACATAGACAGAGGCACTAGTTGAGAGGGGAATACACCAACAAAAATTTCATATAACCACTCCTACTCCCAACCATTTCCCCAACGCCAAGTTAGATAGTTGCAAACACACTCCTATAAACTCCATGCAATCATTATAACAAAATTTTGAACATAATATAATATTTGAAACATGAGAAGGAAAAAACAATAGGAATCATTACCAGGATATGGAAAACAAGGTTTATACCTTTTGTCTTCAACCAAGAAAAGGAACTATTTCGATTTCAAACACTAGAAAGGAGTGGTAGGAAACATATACCAAGAGTGATATGGAAAAAATGGTAGGTTTCTAACCCTACTACATTTATCCAATTGAACTTAAGGAAAGAAATTATGAGACAACATTCATCTTTACCTTTACTTAGCTAAAACTGCCAAGGTTGGAAGCTAATTGCTACCACTTCTAGGTGTACCCTCAGTTAGGTTTGATGCTCCACCATGCGAAAACATCTCTTGAAGCATATTTCCTCTCAGAATATTTCACATCTGGTGTCCTTCACTACAAGATATAGTTATAAAACACTTTGATACTCCATAGTCTTATCTGTTATTGGAAAATATTATAGAGCTTGTAAGCTCACCACATTTTCTCCATGGTTCGTGCTCAATTAGATATAAAGTTCTCTCGCGTGGGATGGACCTTCCCGAATTTTTACCATGTGAAGTCACTCAGATAGGTGATCCACGACTACATGAATTTTTTCACTTGGCCTTTGAGACCCTTCACCCACCTCATTAAAATCTGCAAACATCGAGGCGTGAATTACAATAATTAGATCTAGAATATTCACACTCTGCACATGCGTGAAGGGTTTGATCAACTGATAAAACATGTCTCACTATTGCTTCATTTTCTCAAGCGAGTGCATTTTAATTACCACCCGTCTTAGCATTTAAACTCGTTGGGATGGGTTGCCACGTTCCTTGACCCATTAGCTAGGTGGGGGAGTAACTACCCGTGCACCTCTCTCCTCATGCCCTTTCAACCTCGATAGTCACTTAATTCAGGTTTATTATAAATTATTATTAATTATAAAAAACTAATATATGTATTAAATATATATACATATAAAAAAACATGTAATAATATTCTTGTTGAAAAGTCAACAAGAAATGTGTGTCTAATTCAATTTTCCCTTAATTAAATTGGATAATAAATTGTAATCTTATCTTATAATCACTTGTAATAGTTAATTGATTGTGATAGACTCAGTTAGCTCATGAAATTCATGTTGAGGGTGGTTGGTGAGGCATGTAGAGTGATTCTATTTATTTTAGAGTCCAAGTTGAAGTTATTGTGTTAGTTTAATGCATGAGAAATCAATTAAATCAATTAATTGAGTTAAAATTAGTTTAACTGATGTATATTTGTAATTTCGGATCCCCAAGATTTTGTATTCAGTCCTTTAGTAGCCCTCTAAATCTTCTTTCCAATGCCATAGGTCTGACCTAATTTGGATTCTTCAAGACAAAGTTATGCCCAATCTCCCACAATTACCAAAAGTATGGACTAGTTCAGTACATCGAACTTTTACGACATGCCACATGTCGCTATTTCCTCCTCCAGCTCTAAAATTGATACAAATAAACCTAAAGTCTGTGTACTATTGGCCAATTTTTACAGAATTCCTTTTCGATGCTCAAAGAGAGAGTTATGATGATTTTTGAAGGTCACCACTTGATATGAAATTCGGGAGCCTGAAAATAGATCCTATCTTTGAAAATTTTGTGAACAAAGATCTGAAATTTTTACACAAAGTTCCTTAAGATTTCTTCGCAAATGGGTTTTTATTTTAGTCTCTGAAACTTTGTAAAAAAAAATTATAGTTAAAATTCCATGATGAACTGTTTGAAGTAGCGAAACCTTAGAATCCAAAGCTTTGATACCAAAGTTATGAAACCAACTCCCAAAATAGAAGAAAAGAGAGATCAATGCCTTAGAAATCAACCACTTTGAGGGGGAAACCTCCTTTACATTACATAAATGAAAATTCTTGGATCATACTAATGACAAAACCTCCTTTCTATATATAGGAGTACATGGGGTCACAATATAATCCTAGTCGACGTAACAATAATAATGTAAGGGCACAACAATAAAAATAGTGGATTTTATGGGGCACAATAATAACAATATGGGGGCTACAGGGGTATAAAAATAACGATAAGGGGGCTACACTAATAACAATAATGGACTACACTAGTAATATAGGGACCTAAAAAAGTATAAGACCAGAGAGAAATCATGCCGTGAGATTGAGTTATCACGGAGGTTAAAGTGTAATGAAAGAAAAAGAATTACAAAAGAATTAAGTAACCAATAGAAGCAATAGAATTAAGTATGCAATAGAAAAACTCTTATGCATAAATTGATAAATTTTGTTGGATATTATGAAAGATCATTTAGTATCTCCTAGAAAGAAGAGAATATATATATATATATATATATATATATATATATATATATATATATATATATATATATATATATATATATATATATATATATATATATATATATATTAGTTTGAATATCAAAGGGAATGCAACCAAATGAAGGTGTTTAACTGAACTTATCAATTAAATAAAAATCTCACAGAGAACTTATGAGGAAAATTTTGGATAAGGAAAGATGGAATATTTGAAGTATTATTGCAAATTAAATAAATTATCCATTTTATCTGTGAGGTTATAAAAATGGATTTTTGATTATGGTAAATATAGAAATATACATATGTATATTAAACACTTGTATCATTTGAAATTTCTTATAAAGGATTTGTATAATCAAATCCTAAGAAAATCCTTACTATGTTATAAAAAATAGGGTTAATAAATTGAACATAGAAAGACAATATATACTATTACAGAGTCTTGACATGCCATATTATTATAACATGGATGGTAAACCAATCATTCAAACTAGTAAACAAATAATATATTAAGATGGTAAGAGTATTAAATTGAGATGAAGGAAAAGAAAGGAATATTTCCATTTTATCTAGGAATGCAAACAATTACAAAAAAACCTATATCTGAGAATTATAACAAGAGGGTAATATCTAACTCTAATTATGGGAAAAAGGAAAATATTCTTTTAGCATAGTTAAAACATAAATTTTAGGTCTGTTATAAATATAGGTACCATACTAAATCTCAAAGGATAACGATTATGACTAAATCAAACAAAACAACATATATATGTGTGTGTGCGCATGTGTGCACGTGTTAGTGAATAACATAGAAATGAAATAAGTGTCTACAATTAGTTAAGGTTCATGGAATTTGTATACAAATAATAACCCTAGTAGGTTTGGAAATTTAACAATAAACATTGGCTTGGGTTATCATGAAAAAAATTATTTATAGATTCATGCCAAGAAAACTTCAGGGAGATTTTGTGTGAATTTAGAAACGTCTAAATTGCAAGCCAAAGAAGTCAAAGTCAATTCCATGACTAAGGTGAATGTCATTGGTACGATTTGAATAAGATTTTTTCTTTCCACATGCCATACATGTAACCATTTATAACCCGCAAAGGATTACTATTATGAAGAACAAGGTATATAGCGATAAAGGTAACCATACGAAACAAAAACTATACAATAAAATCATACTTGAACAATTAAAATTAAGAGTATGGAGAATAAAAACTCTAAAAGTACCATTTTAGTGCCTTGGCCACTAGTAGTCATACCTAAAATAGGCACCAAGTTTCTTTATTAACCAATAGATCATAGTGAAGAAAACCCAATTCCCTATAGGAATTACAAAAAAAGAGAACTTCACTCTCTTCTAAAATGGCATGGCACATATAGCATAGAGAAATAGAAAGTATCTTACCTAGATTTCCATTAAATCCAAAGTGTCAAAAATAATAAAATTCCAACTCCAATTGCACCCTCAAAAGGGTTTAATGTGTCAAACCCAAAACAAAAACCCTAAATTATATAAAATAAGGAAATTGGGAGATGAAATAGAAGGTACATTTTGAGGAGTGCAATGAATTCGAAACTACGGAAAATCTAAATTTATGTAGGGCTTGCATTGATACAGGAAAAACCCTATTGGAGTATTTTTTAGGAAAATAAGAACACCATTAAGAACCATTAATGAAATAAAGCAAAAAACACAAAAAATATAATAAATTTATGTGTAAAGTCTCCATTATGAGGACAATACCTCTATTCTTTGAATAAAAAATGGATACATTCAACCCATTAATGTCAAAGGGCTTGTGAATGAGGTTGTTTTAGTTCACCCAACTGGGGTTGAAATTTGTAAACCCATGGATACTCTTCTTGTAGGAAATTGGAGGAAGGAGGATGCTACTTCATGTGAGGTAGTGGATGTTATTGTTTATAGGTAGCTTCTGTGTTCACTCATATACTTCGTGAACACATGACCATACATATTCTACGTAGTTAACCAACTTATTCAAGCTATGGTTAAGCTGACCAAGCTCTTTTGGAAGGCAGGGAAGCATGTATTGAGATATATCAGGGGAACTAAAAAGTATAGATTATCGTACAAACAGATAGAGGGAGTGAAGCTTCAAGGCTTCAACAATGCAGATTGGGTAGGAAGTCCATTAGACAAGAAGATCACATCAGGAGGGATCTTTAGCATAGGATTGACATTAGTTTCTTGGTAGAAGAAGAAGCACAAATCAGTTGCACTTAGTTTAGTTGAGGCATAGTACATGGCAGCTAGTCAGGCAGCATGTGAGGCCATCTGGATGAGGAAGATACTTGTTGGTTTGTTTGGTCATCAGATTGATCCAATGGTGATACATTGTGATAACCAGAGTTGCATAAAACTATCGGTTAATCTAGTATTCCATGACAGGTCCCAGCATATTGACATTCAGTACCGCCATCTCAGATATTGTGTTCAGAGACAAATTATGTTACTTCATTACATTCCCATGAAGGATCAGGATGCAAATATTCCTAGGAAGGTGCTCGGCAAGAGAAAATTCGAATACCGCAGAGGCAAGATCAGGGTAGCTGATAATCCCTTTATTGTTGAGAGGGGGTGTTGAAACGTCAACAAGAAATGTGTGTCTACTTCAATTTTCCTTTAATTAATTTGGATAATAAATTGTAATCTTATCTTATAATCACTTGTAATAGTTAACTGATTATGATAGACTCGGTTAGCTAATGAAATTCGAGCTAAGGGTAGTTGGTGAGGCATGTAGAGTGATTCTATTTTTTTTAGAGTCCAAGTTGAAGTTATTGTATTAGTTTAATACATGAGAAATCAATTAAATCAATTAATTGAGTTAAAATCAGTTTAACTACTTCTAACTGATTGTTGCACTAATGAGAGGTCAAGTGAATTAAATGAAATTTAATTCACATGCAGTGATATATCAAATGACTAATTATTTACTATTAATAGATGCATGCATGTCATTTCTGATGAAGGCCCAGTTGAGACAGAGGTTAAAGGGATTTTAACTATCAGTTGTATTATTAGTAAATTTCCCGTGCACAATTAGACACCCATAGGATTTCCCATGAGAATTGCACAATTTTGGAAATATGAAGTTCCTAAATAATAAGGATTTAATTCTCTTAGAATTGCGCAAGCAAGGTAGGCTGAGCAAAGGCCAGAAATTGGCTAAGTGTTGGTCGATTTTGTCCCGATTAGTGTGAGACAGTTGGTAGAGTGCAACATACTCTTGTGAGAAGAGTGCATTGTATTGATTCATGATTCCTTGGTTGAATATACAATAGAAGATAGAGGGGTTTTGAGCAACAAGCTTTCCCCAGGAAAAATATATGTGTTGTGGATTGTTTTGCTTCTTTCTTTTACTTGGTGTGATTGTGCGATCATGTTTATTTTCTGCAATTAATTTTTAAAAGGATTCAATATCTTTCTTTAGCATATCGCATGATCGGATATCTTTCTTAAGCATATCGCATGATCGGATTGAATCCATTGGTATACATATTGTTTGTATAATTTCTATAGACCTGACCCTAGCAAAAAATGTACTCTCCTTAAAGTGAACATAGATAGTAATATTAAAGCTAATGCTAAGGCTCAAGCCTAATTGGCCTTGTATCAAAGGAGGAAAAAAAAGGAAAACATTAAACATACCCATTTCACCAGCACATTGAGGGCTATGAATCTGAGCTTGCAACTCAAATAGGTTCTTTTGGACCACCATAAAGCCTTCCTACCATGGGGGGAGTACCCACCTGGTGCTAAATCTGCTCAATCCCTTAATATAGATCTTATAAGTGTCCATGCAGGTGTTCCCTTTAATGGAGAATATCCAAGCAAGATTCATGATTTTCTTAGATAATCCTCCTTAAAAGAAACTTCATTTGCCAATATGGGTTCACCATTGGCATATAGTGGTTGAACTGACCACTAATATGCCATGTGTATGGGGTCTAGTCTACCCATTCAGTTAGGACCTTTGTATCTGAGAGGGAGTTCATAAAAGAAGAGGTATCCCTTTCCACCTAAGTACGTTCTTCTTATAAATGTATTAGTGTTAATTCTTAGCAATGAGAAGAAATCCCCCCTATATGACAATGCATCTGAGTATGTCCCTCGTGGGCTCTCTTTTGGTATTAGGTTTCCCTCCATCCAACATGACCCTTTGTCTTGACATGAATAATCTACCAGTTGAATTCCTCGATGTGTGGTGTAACTCCACCCGACCAATTAGACCATAGGTATAAAGAGAGTGACAGAGACTCCATAATCCCTAGACCATGCAAGGAGAGGAGGAGGTGTCGTCCCAATAAAGTATCTCGATAACCAACCATTGGGGGATAATTATCCCAATTTACCCCCACCACCACGTATCTTCCTCACACCAACCTATAGACCCATAGAAATGCCCTTAAAACCATGTGGTAGATATCCCATTATGTGCTAAAAGGAAGACCAGGCCTATGATGCCCCTCTTGGATTGGACTAATAATACCAAAGACAATGTTATAGCCTTCCCACCCCCAAAAAACCATCCACCACCTAGCAATAGACATACTAACAAACCAATAGGAGAACCACACCAACGAGGTGAAAAAACATAGATGGAGGCACTGGTTGAGAGGGGAATACACCAACAAAAATTTCATATAACCACTCCTACTCCCAACCATTTCCTCGACACCAAGTTAGATAGTTGCAAACACACTCCTAGAATCTCCATGCAATCACTATAACAAACTTGTGAACATAATATACTATTTGAAACATTAGAAGGGAAAAACAATAGGAATCATTACCAGGATATGGAAAACAAGGTTTATACCTCTTGTATTCAACCAATAAAAGGGCCTATTTCCATTGCAAACAATAGAAAGGGGTGGTAGGAAACATATACCAAGAGTGATAAGGAAAAAATGGCGGGTTTCCGACTCTACTACATTTATCCAATTGAACTTAAGAAAATAAATTATGAGACAACATTCATCTTTACCTCTACTTAGCAAAAACTACCAAGGTTGGAAGTTAATTGCTACCACTTCTAGGTGTGCCCTTAGTTAAGTTTGATGCTCCACCATGCGAAAACATCTCTTGAAGCATATTTCCTCTCGAAACCTTTCAAATCTAGTGTCCTTCACTACAAGATGCAGTTCTACAACACTTTGATGCTCCATAGTGTTATCTGTTATTGGAAAATATTATAGAGCTTGTAAGCTCAACCCATTTTCTCCATGGTTCGTGTTCAATTGGATTTAGTGTTCTCTCGCGTCGGATGGGCCTTCTCGCCTTTTTACCATGTGAAGTCACTCAGATAGGTGATCCACCACTACATGAATTTTTTCACTTGGTCTTTGAGACCCTTCACCCACCTCATTAAAATCCACAAACATCGAGGATGAATTACGATAATTAGATCCAGAATATTCACTCTCTGCACATGCCTGAAGGGTTCGACTAACTGATAAACCATGTCTCACTATTGCTTCATTTGCTCAAGTGAGTGCATTTTAATTACCACCTGTCTTAGCATTTAAACTCGGTGGGATGGGTTGCCACGTCCCTTGACCCATTAGCTAGGCGGGGTAGTAACCACCCATGCACCACCTTTTCACCTCCCTCCTCGTGCCCTTTCAACCTCGGTAGTCACTTAATTTGGGTTTATTATAAATTATTATAAATTATAAAAAGCTAATATATGTATTAAATATATATATACATATAAAAAAACATGTAATAATATTCTTAAAACTTTAGATTCACTCCCACTTTAGCATGTAAATTTTTAACTTGTAAATAGCTCTTGTATCCATACCATGAGCCAATATCATGGCTTATCAATAACACATACTTAATATGACATGTGACTTTTATTTTTAATGAACTAATTTAACATATCTTAATCAAAAGTATATAACTAAAAGATCAATCTTAACCATTAATTTGTGAATACTACTATAAATATTTTAACATATTCTAATAAAGATTAAAACTCCATCATCCTCCTAATAATCATTGAACATAATAATATAATTTATATAAACATAAACTACAATAATCAATCCATGGAAGGCTAATTTAAATAATAAATATATAATATAAAAATAAATAAATATACAATTAAATATGGTAAATATTGATATTTATAAAATCTTATAATACATTCAAATTATTATAATATTTTATAAATATTAACAATATACCCATAGAATTTGACCAGTAAAAGGTACTATTAATAAAGTTGATAAAAATTCAATTCCGAAAAAAAAAATATTATTCTTAAATTAAATTGCATCACGTTATTAATAAAATTTATGAAGATGAAAAACCATAAAAATATTACGAGTTCTCTCAGTTCTCTGTCGATTAGGAGTTTCGTATTTTAAAATTTAATATTTCAAAAATATTATCACTATCCTAAATTTAGGGTTTAGGATGCATGTGTGATCGAACAAACCCGTGGAGACGGATATGGCCCAACTGGATACTGTATCCGTTGGTGGAAAGAGACTGCGGATGGTCCAGTGATTAACGTGTTGTTATTGGTAGAATCATGAGTAAGACAGCAGAGATGGAATGGCATGTCGCCAATAATCTTTCTTTTATCTTCCGCTACCAACAATAAATCTTTATCTTCCGTTGCCAACAATCAATAACTTTCAGTTAAAAATAAATAGCTTTCAGTGAAGCAGACAATAGTTAACTTTCAGTTAATACATAACTTTCACTTAACCGTGAATGCACCAATGATTAACGTGTTGTTATTGGTGGAATCACGAGTAAGAGAGCAGATATGGAATGCCATGTCGCCAATAGTCCTTCTTTATCTTCCGCCGGCCACCGCCCACACACTGGCGATGGAAGCACCAGATTCATATCCACTTCTTGCAGTTTTCGTAATAAAAAAAATCGATACCGTTTAGATGTGTGCAGCCTGAATGTATAAAATCTTGAATCTTAAATCGATACCCTCAAACAAGGAAAGGCTTCGCGGAATGTTAATGTTGGAGGGAATGTTGGGCAGATTCTCAGTGACTCATATACTTGAGGATGTTACCTTATTAATGTGGATGGGGGCATACTCTAATCTATTCTATTGTGAGAGGCATTAATACGGTAGCATTCTCTAGCATATGAATCAATGGGAGCATCTGAATATGTGGCTATAGACAATGGAAGGAGATACCGTTTACCGTTTAGAGGTGAGCAGGATGAGGTAGGCATTCTGACATGGCTGAGAGTATAGAGCGGAATGAGGAGGGAATGATGTACAGATTCTCAGTGACTCATATACTGGAGGATGTTACCTTATTAATGTGGATGTGGGGCATATTCTATTCTATTATGAATGAGAGGCATTAATAGGGTAATATTCTCCAGCATATGAATCAATGGGAGCATCTGAATATGTGGCTATAGACAATGGAAGGAGGGCATATTCTGAGGGACTCAGATGCTGGTGATGGTTAGAAGGTTAGTGTATTAATGTTTGGTATATTAATTTGGTATAATGTTTATTTTAGAAAATAAGTAAGGTTAATTTGTCGAGTAAATTGGTCAGTTCAGATATTTTCTTAACTGCAATTTCTTATTTTAGAGAGAGTTATATCTCAGTAACACAATACAATAAATACATATTAATTATGTAATTGAATGATTCAATATAATAGAAATTATTTGTTTGTGACGTTCAAGCATCTCTATTTTTCTAGTTGGTATCTCTGTTTTGAGGCATTAACATGCTAACATTTACAAGCATGATCTGAGTCAATATGGATTTCATATGTTTATCGGTTCACTACTCTCAGCCCCAAGGGAAGCGATGACGCCGGTGCTCGACTCGGGTAATCTCTGTGAGGCGCCCGTGCCTTTGTGACGATTTCTTCGTTGCCCTAAAGGCAGCTTAGTCTTCACTTGGTTTTTCCTCTTCATTTTTACTTCACCGTGCAATATTTTCTAAATGTAGTCACATAATCAAACAACTCCCCGTAATTGTTTTCTCTCGATTTCACTGTCGCTTTCCACCACAAATTTGCAAGAATTCATCCATGCCTTCCTTTTCACTTTCTTTATGTAATGAAATTGTTTTTTTTTTAAGGGAATGCTATGTTTTTCTATTACAGGGTTTGTTTATTCAAAATTGTCACAAATTTATAAAATGAGATACCGAATTATTTGTAAAATGATATTGACTTTTTTTTTTCAGTCAAAACTAACATGCAAGCATAATTTAGAACAAGTTGTGGCAATTTCCCATTTCCATACCGTTGTGTTCAACAACCTCAAATGCATTTCAAACTAGCCATTGTCATTCACATTCTATGTGAGAATTGTTCCACAATGTTGCTAGTGAATTCTCTAAGTGACAAGATCCTTCAACAAAAGCACAATTTTGAGTTCTCTTTCAAAATAGAATGAGAGCACCCTGGCTTCAAATTTCTTTTTTTCCCGAGCAGAACAACTGATTAATGAAAAAAATTAGGAACCAAATCTTCTCCAAATAATATTCCCGAGAAATATGTTCACTTCCATGACTCCTAATATATATTATAAATAAATTAAATAGATATTTTTATAGAAATATATTTAAAAAATACAACATTTATGTTAATAAATTATAAATATTAATAATAAAACATTATATATATATATATATATATATATATATATATACCAAATTGGCCATCAAATTCTCTAGCCAATGAAGAAAACTAAGTCTTCTTGAAATAAATTTTCTCATTAATATGTGTTATTTGAAAATAACACATATTATATAGTATTATTTTGTTATTTAAAAAAAAAAAATTGGTTGTATGTCTTTACATAATATTGTTTTGTTATTTCAAAATAAATCTAAAAAATCTCCAAAAATTTCATGTCTCATAAATTTAAAACAAAATGCCTAAAACCTTTAAAAAGATATGGAGAGTGAAAGTGTCTTGAAGTGCTTACCATAAATATGTTTGGTGCATTTAGAAAACAACATTACACCCATAAGAGTACAATAAATTAGAGAATTAGTGCTATTTGAAGGGAGCTAGACCTAGTAATAAAGTTTCCCTTCCATTCCTCAAATGATATGTATCCAGGTTCTAGAGATACAACTCTCTTTGATAGTTTATTTACCACATTGTTAAGTTCTCTATAGATATGTTTGAAGGAGATGACCTGAAAACGTTCTGTCAATTCTACTATTTTGGAAAATGTTTTTCTAGATTAATAAGCTTAGGACATCTAGTTGTACTTTGCCTCTAATTATTAAATGACTCATTTTGAATCACAAAATTTGGATTGTGGTTTATACTTTTGTGCTTTGTTAATAACATGAGAGCCCAAAAAACAATCACTTCAACTTTCGGGTTTGCCTCAGCCCAATTTAAATTTTGAAGTGTGTTGATTTAGAATCTCTCAATTTTATCATCCCTCCACCTTCACAACATTTATATTCAGCAGCTCCATTGAAGAATCATAAAGAAAATTGCTGGATATTTGAGGGAAAGGAGTAGGTCTTCCACTTGGTTTTTTGGAGAGGTAAATAATCTCTCAAAAGAGATGATTTTTGAAATTTAGGTACTGGTGGAAATGCTAGAATTTCTGAAAATAAGTTTTCTTAGCCACAAAAATAGGGAGAGCTTGGACATATTGGAATTTATTCACCCATAAAATGAGGATATCCTTAAAAGACTCCAAGCAAAAGTGCCATTAAAAAAAAAAAGATCTATGGATTCTTCTTTCTATTTGCAAAGGCTACAACCATTCATAATTTTTCTTTTTATTTGCAAAGCCTACAACCATTTTGTCCCATGAAACTCATTTTTACTAGGTTATCCCAAGTTAACATTTTATTATTGAGGATTAGCCATAAAAAATATCTTAATTTGTTTGGGATGTGCCACTTCCATATAAGATTGTTCCACAATCTAAAACCTGAATAATCTCTATGCAAGAAATCGATTCAAAAGCACCCCACCACATTGAAAAGTCTCACTCCATTAAGGTTCATCAACTTTAAAAAAAGTTCCATTCTCATGTTAAAGGACCAGCCAATCCTAGTTGTGCTAAAGTTAATCAATAACCTAAAAAGATCTAAAAAAGTGAATTATTTTTTAATTTAAACAAGTGGTATAATATAGCCTGTAAAATTTGTAAATGTTTATCACCTTTACAAAAAATTCCATCATTATAAAGTTGAAGGACCAAACAATCCTAGTTCCGCTGAAGTTATTCAATAACCTAAAAAGATTTACAGAAAGTGAATTTTTTTTAATTTAAACTAGTATAGCCTGTAAAATTTGTAACAATTCATTGGATAATTTCTATATACCAAACTCCTATAAAAAAGTCTTTGCCAAAGACTATTTAATTTCCGTCCTCAACCTTCCAACCTAACCAATTAAAAGGCAACATGATTTCAAATTCCTTGCCATCAAATCCAGCGGGACAATGAAGAGAGCTATGAGCTTAGTCTTCTCGAAATAATTTTTTCCTTGTAAATATTATTGGCTCGGCCCTTTGAAGGTTCATTTTATATTTCCTTTCCTAGTATACCTATAACATCCATAAAGTAATTACTTCTATCCACATTATTGGCTTATTATTATCTTCATTATACTAACGTACATCATTCAATGTGATTATTTACTATTTTTGTGTTTTCACATATTTTTTCCCATTCACTATATCATCGTTACTTTTAAAACATGCATATGGTTATTCTAAATAATAAACAATAATTAGAATGACTAATTAATACTAAATATTAAATAGAAAATTTAATTAATATTCGAGTTCAAATATGCATATGGTTATTCTAAACAATAATTAGAAGGACTAATTAATACTAAATAGTAAATAGAAAATTTAATTAATATTCAAGCTCACAAATTTTGAGTCTATATATACATTTGTAAAGTCCTTTCAGGGTTTGAAAGTTTAATCATATAATACGTCCTTTATTTGAGCTCGGTGGTCCCATTGGGATTCCCACAACAGAGTTTAATATTAATACCTGTGTACCCTTACCATGCTGATTGAAATTACATTAATGTATGAAGGTCCTTTATCAGTCCTTAGATTTTTCGCTGCATATAATATCTAGTGCAATGATCGAATGTCGATACAGTTGTATCGAGGGGTTATTAATAATTTTTAATAATACATAAATCGATTGCTGTGTTGACCTCCACCTGTCCCGCGCTCTAATCTTGGACAAATATGTCAGTCTGATTCTTATCCTTTGGAATCAATGGTGCTGATGCAGGGAAGGATTGTTAGGGTAACCACCCACCCCATCCTTCTACCTATGTTTCATTTCTTCTGACGATGAGGTCAGGATTGTTAGGGTAACCACCCACCCCATCCTTCCACTTATGTTTCATTTCTTCCGCCGACGAGGTCATGTTTCAGCTCTGCAAGTTTGGTTTGTTTTCGTGTTAAAATTTTGGTGCTTTAATCTGTGACACGATGCCGTTGTCAGTATGAACCTGTTGCACTTGTCTTGCTGGGCCACAGAGGTATTTCCATGCGACTTAATCTCTGCTGGAATTTTCATTTTCGATTCATTTCCTGCAAATACATTTTTATAAGTTTGTTTTTTTTTCTTCTGCATTAGTATGGTAATGAGAATTGTTGTAATGATTCACTTTCTTTTTTGCAGGTCCTCTCGACACTCCAGGGATTTGACTTGTCGCACATAGGTGTGCCGACGATGTATTCGCACGGCCTTCCTGGCCTCCTCAGCATAATAGGTAATAGTCTTTCGACATTCTTTAGATTAAGATTTATTTATATTTTTCTTGGTTTTGTTATGCTTCCATGATCGTAACCCCCACGACCACAGTTGTGAACGCAGGGTTTGGAAGGCCAGTCAAGGTTGACTTTAGGGTTCTCCCGAGAGCTACGTGAGTTTCCTTACCATTAGGCTCTTCTCTCATTGACTATTCTAAGGCTATCAAACTGTTAGCTAGGTTTTTAATCAAGTTGGTAACCAAGGCCAGCCCCTCTGTCTCCTAGAGGGACTTAGGGTTTTGCCATCGTGAAACGTTCTTGGCCTAGCCATAAATTTCTTGTTTTGATCGTTATTGTTTACAAAAGGGATTCCACCAAGGCTTGGCCCTTTTTGATGAATTATTCATTTTCATGTTTAATTAAATTGTATTGTATTCATTAAATAGAAGAAAGGAATTAATTCCTCAACTTAAATTCTAGGTGTATTTTTTTTGGTGCTTTGTCCATTATTTGGAATTTCAGTCATTTTACCGCTACTCTATATTTTATCTATTGGTTCCTCCTGCATGTATTAGTTCCGGCTTCAAAGTTGTCTCTTTTTCGTATCTCTATTTCAGTGAACAAACAATGTAAGAGGGTTATGCTTCATATAAATGAGGACTGTCTATTTTTGTTAATTTCTGGACTCTACAGTCATATACTTTTTGGTTAATGTGAGGCTCTACTATGCATTACTTTTGAAAGAGTTAGTGGAATGTTAAATTTGTTTTCTTCTACAAAGTATGGCTTATTATTTCAATTTCCCACTATAGTTCTTAAGGGAATATTTAAATATATATATTTATATATCTCCTGGGTTAATGGCTTAAGGGAAGAGAACCTAGAACGATCCCTCGGGTCCAGGTACTAAATCCGCAGGCCTAAACTCATGAAATTATTTCTGCATAATAATCCTTATGGTTGTATTCTCTTACTGGATGGTTTACTGTGCTCATTGTATTGTAACCTTTAATGCACCATTTTCACATCATTTTTTCTGTCAATGCGTTTGAATATAATAGTAATAGGTTTTTAGACAGAATATCAGTTTCATCATAAGTTGGATTTACTGAGTTATTTGAACATACTCCTTTCATTGTATCCCTTCATTTACTATTTACGATGGACACTACTTGTAACCATTATAATAGAGAATATATTTATAGTTGTGTCATACAGTAACACTACCTGAAACAATTCTAACAAAAAATAATTTATAATTGCAGCTTATAGTAAACACTACCTGTAATCAATTATAACATTATAGTAAGGTTTTTTCATGCTGTTAAAAATGTTTAAACTGTAAATTCAAGATACTTAAATACCTATCTCAAAGGATTCTTCAAGTAACTTATGGTCCTCGCAACCTTGAGCAAGGCTATCACATACTCTACTCCCCCGTTTCTCCTCACCAGGGCCTAGGTAATTTCTTGAGACAAGAAGTTAGACCTCACGATCAAAATCAAGTCTTTATTTCTCTTGGGTATTTCCTGAGCTCCAGTGGTTTTCACACTACCTTTGGATAAGTCATAGCAATAGTGAGTTGCTAAACCCCAACATCCTTTTTACACAGAACCCCTTCCTTTCTTAGGATTTTCCTTTTAATCCTTTTTGGGAACGTAACTTTCATAATTGTATCCACCATTACCCTAGGCTCCTGGAAATCATTTACTAATCAATTAATTCCTCCTTTTTACTCAAGGAAATTATTAATTAGCTATTTTTTTTTATAAAAATACAAAAGATAATTTATTAAAGTACTGTTAACAAATATCCTTATTCTTTGCTCATTCAAAATGTGCCATAACAAGTTTATAGACCAATAATTAAATTAAAACAAAGTGTTATATCTTCCCCCACTGAAACAAACACTGTCCTCAGTGTTATTTGTTTAATGAAAAAAACTCTGGATATGATTCATGAATAACATGCTAGTCCTCCCAAGTGGCAACCTCCTGTCCAAATTTCTTCCACTACACTTTAACTTGGGGGATGAATCACCTCCAGAATGTTATTTCTCTTCGATCTAGAATATGTTGGGGTTCTACCAGGAACTTGTTGTCTTGTTCTAGGTGTATACCCTACCAATGTATCACATGTTTGGGATCATGTACATAAAAATTCAATAGTGATACATGAAACACATTATGTACTAATGTATGGCTTGGTAGGGCTAGTTGATAGGCCATCGGTCCTATCCTTTCCAAAATATCGAATGGTTCGCAATATCTAGGATCCAATTTGGCATAAGAATTCCACCTCAATGTGCTCTTTTTTGGTTTAATTGTTACATAAACATGGTCCCCTACCACAAAATCCTGGAAAGTTATTTTACGATTAGAATAAAAGTTTTGCAGGTCCTGATTTTCCTTCAATTTATGCCTGATGTTCTTTACTTCCTGTTCCATTTCCTCTAGCATGTCCAGTCCAAGCATCACCTTGTTTTCTAGACTGCTCCAATTTATAGGAGTCTGACATTGTCTTCCATACAATGCTCCAAAGGGGCTCATCTTAAGGGATTATTGATATCTGTTGATGTAGGAAAACTAAACCAAATGCAAATATTCTTCCCATTTCGTAGGTTGTTTCATCACGTACATGCGTAGCATGTCTTCTAAAAATTGATTCACCCTCTCTATTTTCCCATCTGTTTGAGGATGGTAGGAAGTAATAAATTGAATTTTTGTCCCTAAGACAGTAAATAACATCTTCAAGAATGTTGATGTAAATTTTACATCACGATCTAAGATGAAAATTCAGGGAATACCATGTAATCTAAAAATTTCTTTCATGAATATATCAACAATTAGTATTGTCTTGTAAGTTGACTGGACGAGAATGAAATGAGCCACCTTGTTGAGTCTATCGACTACCACCATAATTGAATCATTTTGTATTTTTTTTCTGGGTAGTCCAATGAAGAAGTCAAGGAAAATGACTTCCCATTTCCATTCTGGCACTGAAATAGGCTGAAGAAATCCTGCGGGATGATGATGCTCAACCTTAATTTGTTGGAACTCCATGCACTTGGTCAAATATTCTGCAATGTCCTTTCACATCCCAGGGTAGGAACAGTCTTTCCTAATTGCAGTTAACATTTTCTGATATCCTCGATGTCCTGCATAGGAACTCCTATGATATTCATCCAAAATAAATCTTTTTAAATTATTTTTATTAGGGATATATATTATTTTCTAGTAGACTAGGAACTACATATCATTGAGTTCATAGTCTGATTATTTTTCTTGCTCTTTATCTTATTTTTCTTTCTGCCACAAGAACTGATATTCATGGTCTTTCTTTGTTGCCTCCATAATCTATTCTAAAAATTTGAATTCAATTTGGTTAAAGTAAAGCTCATAGATGACATGTAGTTTCCTGCTTAAGGCATCAGACACCCAATTCTCTTTACCTTTCACGTGTTGAATTTATCAAAATCGAACTCAATTAGGAATGTGTTCCATATTTCTTGGCAAGAATTCAGATCAGATTGTTTAAAATACCTAGTTAAACTACTATGATCAGTTCTCAGCATGAATCTTTTTCCTAGCCAATAATGTCTCCATATCCTTAAGGCATGCACCACCACAGTTAGTTCCGAGTCATAGGTGGAATACCTCTTCTCATGATCCTTCAGCTTCCTAGATTCATATGCTATGACTCTTCCTTCTTGGATCAAAACCACTCCTACCCCGTCCTTACATGCATCAGTGCATACTTCAAATTCTTTGGGACCTTCCATTCCATGATTGTCTTTATATTTTTAGGGTCCATAATAAACCCTTCTGTAGAAATCATGTTTCCCAAATATTGGACTTGCTTATTCAAAAGTCACACTTGCTAAACTTAGCATAGAGATGATGTTCTCGTAACATTTCCAGCACCATGCACAGATGCTCCTTTTGCTCTTTCATATTCTTGGAGTAAATTAATATATAATCAATAAAAATTAAAACAAAATTATCCAATAATGGGTGGAAAATTCCATGCATTAAGCTCATAAAGGTTCCTGGTGTATTGGTTAACCCCAATGGTAACACCACGAACTCATAATGTCCATACCGGGTACAAAAAGTTGTTTTGGATATACCTTCATCCTTACTCTGGATCTGGTGATACCGTGACCTTAACTCAATTGTTGAAAACACTGTATCTCCCTTTACTTGATCAAACAAATCGTCTATGCATGGTAATGGATACTTGTTTTTAATAGTAAATTTGTTGAGCTGTCGATAATCCATGCACATTCGCATAGTACCATCCTTCTTTACAAATAGCACTGGTGCTCCCCATGGGGACACATTGCGGTGGATGTAACCTTTATCCATAAATTCTTGTAGCTACATTTTTAATTCTATTAATTTAGGCACACTCATTCTGTATGGAGTTCGGGACACAAGTACTTCCCTAGGTATTAGTTCTATTGTAAATAATATGTCTCTTTATGGTGGCAATCCTAGGATTTCCTCATGGAATACATCCTGAAAATCTTGCACTATGGGAATATTTTAGAGCATAATGGTCTTGTCTTTGGAATTGGATAATCCTGCCTTCATTGCATAGAGTTGAAACCCCTTCCTTATGCATTTACTCAGTTGATGATGTAATGGTTTCTTAATGCCCTACAGTTCTTGATGTGTACCATCCTTTGATTTAAAATAAATAACTTTATCCTTGTAGTCCACTAATGACCAATGTTTCTCCAGCCAATCCATTCCCAATAGGATATCATAAGATCCCAGAGGTAGAATGTCAATTCTACAGTTATGCGCTAGTCTCCAATACTCAACTCACAGTTTGATACTTTGGAATTGACTCATCTTCTTTCCCCTGTAGCCAGCTGAACTAGCCAAGGATTATTAAATTTCTAATTCTGTAATTTATATTTTTCAACTATACGGGGGTGTATATAGCTCAAACTGGCCCTAGAGTAAACTAAAATACATACAGATTGGGTTTGTAGCTTACCTTCTAATTCTATCATAGTTGGCTGAAAATCCACTTGCCGATCCTCTAGAGCAGCATTGATTCTGGGTATGTTTCAAGCTACATCTCCCACAATATATTCCTCTTACAGATTTTCTACCACTTCATTTCTCCCTCGATGGGGACAATTCTTGAAATAATGTGCCTCCCCACACCCCCAGCACTGCAACAGAGGTTTTGGGACTATCCAATGTCAGGTATGCTAGATGATTCAATATGACGTTCCTCTCTTGCCCACTTGGTATTTGGTTGAATCTTCCCATTCTGTTTATTTATTAGATTCCTTGCAGTATTCTTGAAATTTCCAGATCTGTTATTTCTAACATTGGTAAGGCTTTTATGTCCTTTTCGAGGCGGCCAAATTTTTTCGGTTTCCCTTTCCTTTCGATTGCTAATAGTACATCCGTGCTTTCCTTATTTATTCTTCCATGGTTTTTGGGTTTACAAACTCAATCCTCTCTTTATGTGTATCGGTAAGCTACTAAAAAACTGCTGCAATTTTTCCTTTTCATCGTGAAAATAAGGTACATATATTCATAATGAAGTAAATTTTGTAATAAAATCATCCATAGACATCTTTCCCAATTTTAGATCATGGGATTCTCAGGATTTTTCATCATATAATCATTTAGTCAAATACTTATATTTGAAATACGACTGAAACTCATCCCAAGTTATGTTTTGATCTTCAATTCCACGCATGTTCTTCACTTCTTCCCACCATAATGTGGCTTTCTCCCCTAGCTCATAAATTACTAAACAAGCTTTCAGTTTGTTGTTATATTCTTACACCTGAAAGTACTTTTTCATATTTATTATCCAGGCTTCTGCCATTTCTTCAGCCTCTTCATCAAAGGTAGGAGGCATGATCTTTTGGAATTCACCCTGTAATTCCACTTTTTGTTTCTTCAGCTCTTGCTATTCTGAAATATTCCCAGATTTGGCCTCATTGTAGGTTAGAGTTTTATTAATATGTTGCATTCGATTGCCTTCTATATTGTCATGCATTGGTTGCCACTGTTCTCCTTCTCCCTAAGTGTCCCTCCCTCTCAGGGCTGGGTTGTGCAGTGGAAGGATTTTATCTATCTTAAAGGATTTTTAGTATCCTTTCCTACTCCATCATTAACCTTTCATTCACTCCGTACCTTAAGCATATCTGTCTGAAGTTGCTTTACATTATCAAGTAATCTATTTGTTTGTCATTGTTGTTATTCTATCATCCTACTTGTTTGCTAGTGCTGGTCTATGCTTAATTTCACCCATATTTCAGGATTGACTTCAATATTGATAATAGGCTGGGTTTCCCTTGTGTTCTTGGGTGTCTGATGACTAGATCCTCTCTTCATGGTAGCTTAAGGATAAATTTTTCATGTACTATACACAATTTTCAACATTAAGCATAATGAAAAACACCCATGTTGTTGTGTTGGCCCATCTGGCCCCAGTGTTTAAACATGCTATGATACCACTTGTAACATCCATAGAGTAATTACTTCTACCCACATAAAAAAAAAATTGGCTTATTACTATATTCATTATACTAACATATAAATACATCATTCCATGTGATTATTTACTATTATTGTGTTTTCACATATATCTTCCCATTCACTATATCATCATTACTTTTAAAACATGCATATGATTATTCTAAACAATAACTAGAAGGACTAATTAATACTAAAAATTAAATAGAAAATCTAATTAATATTCGAGCTCACAAACTCTGAGTCTATATATACATTTGTAAAGTCCTTTCAAGGTTTGAATGATTAAACATATAATACATCCTTCATTTGAGCTCGGTGGTCGTATTGTGATTCCCACAACAGAGTTTAATATTAATACCCGTGTAACCTTAGCACGCTGATTGAAATTGCAATAATGTATGAAGGTCCTTTGTCGGTCCTTAAATTTTTTGTTACATATAATATCCATTGCAATGATCGAATGCCGATATAGTTGTATTGAGGGATATTAATAATTTTTAATAATACATAACTCGATTGCTATGTCGACCTCCAGCTATCCCGTGCTCTGATCTTGGGAAAATATGTCCGTCCGATTCTTATCCTAGGGAGTCGACGGTGCCAATGTAGGGAAGGATGGTTAGGGTAACCGCCCACCCCATCCGTCTGCCTATGTTTCATTTCTTCCGCCGATGAGGTCAACTTTCAACACTACAAGTTTGGTTTGTTATCATGCTAAAATTTTGGTGGTTTCCTCTATGACACGATGTACTATTGGTATGACCCTGCCGTACTTGTCTTGCTGGTCCACAAAGGTATTTCCATGCCTCTTAATCTCTGCTAGATTTTGCATTCTCTATTCATTTCCTGTAAATACATCTTTCTTAGTTTTCTTTTTTTTTTTCTTCTGAATCAATATGGTAATGAGAACTGTTGTAGTGATACATTTTTTTCTTGTAGGTCCTCTCGGCACTCGAGAGATTCGACCCATTGCACAGAGGTGTGCCTACGATGTTTTCGCATGGCCTTCTTGGCCTCCTCAAAAAAATAGGTAATAGTCTTTTGAGATTCTTTAGCTTAAGATATATTTATATGTTTCTTGGTTTTTTTTATTCTTCCATGGTTGTACCCCCCACAGCCACAGTCGTGAATGCAGGGTTTGGAACGCAGGTCGAGGTTGATTTCAGGGTTCTTCTAAGAGCTATGTGAGTTTCCTTACCGGTAGGCTCTTCTCTCGTTCACTTTTCTAAGGCTATGAAACTGTTAGCTAGGATTTTACTCAAGTTGGTAACCATGACCACCCCCTTTGTCTCCTGCAGGGACTTGGGGTTTTTTCCATTGTGAAAATTTTTCGTCTTAGCCGTAAATTTCTTGTTTACTATTTACTATTTATAGAAGGGATTCCACCAGGGCTTGGCCCTTTTTTCCAAATTACTTAGTTTCTTATTTGATTAAATTGTATTGTATTTATTGAACAAAAGAAAGGACTTTGTTCCTCTAAATTCTTGGTGTATTTTGTTTGGTGCTTTGTCCATTATTTTGAATTTCTGTCATTTTACTGATACTCTATATTTTATCTATTGGTTCCTCCCGCATGTATTAGTTTTGGCTTCAAAGTTGTCTCTTTCTCATATCTCTATTTCAGTGAACGAACAATGTAAGAGGGTTATCCTTCATATAAATGAGGACTTCTATTTTCGTCAATTTCTAGAGTCTACAGTCATATAATTTCTAGTTAATGCCAGGTTCTACTGTGCATTAATTTTTTAAGAGATACTGGAATGTTAAATTTGTTTTCTTCTGCACAATCTGGCTTATTATTTCAACTTCCCACTATTGTTCTTAAGGGAATGCTTAAATATATATACTTATATCTCTCCCAGATTAATGGCTAAACGGACGAGAACCCAAACCCATTCCTCGGGTTGCGGTACTAAACCTGTAGGTCTAAACTCATGAAATTATTTCTACATAATAATCCTTCTGGCTGTGTTCTCTTACTGCACTATTTACTATGCTCATTGTATTGTAACCTTTAATGCACTGTTTTCACATCATTTTTTAAGTTAATGCGTTTGAATATTGTAGTACTAGGTTGTTAGAGAGAATATTGGTTTTGTCATAAGTTGGATTCACTAAGTTGTTTGACCATACTCCTTTCATTTTAGCCCTTCATTTACTATTTACAGTGGACACTACTTGTAACTATTATAACAGAGAATAAATTTATAGTTGTGTCATACAGTAACACTACCTGAAACAATTCTAACAAAAAATATTTTATAATTGCAACTTACAATAAACACTCCCTGTAATCAATTATAACATTATAGTAAGGTTTATTCTTGTAGTTATCAATCTCTAAACTGTAAATTCAAGATACTTAAATACCTATCTCAAAGGATTCTTCCAGTAACTGATGGTCCTCCCAACCTTGAGTGAGGCTAGCACATCCTCTACTCCCCCCTTGCTCCTCACCAGGGCCTAGGTAATTTCCCAAGACAAGAAGTTAGACCTCAGGATCAAAATCTAGTCTTTACTTCTCTTGGGTATTTCCTAAGCTTCACTGGCTTCCACACCAACTTTGGATAACCCATAGCAACAGCCTGTTGCTAAACCCCAACATCCTTTCTGCACATAACCCCTTCCCTTCTTAGGATTTTCCTTTTAATATTTTTTGGGAAGGTAATTGTCAGAACTGTCTCCACCTTTACCCTGGGTTCATGGAAATCATTTACCAATCAATTACTTCTTTTTGCTCAAGGAAATTATTAATTAACTCTTTTTTTTTATTTATAAAAATACAAAACATAATATATGAAAGTACTGCTATTCGTTATTCATTCAAAATGTGCCATAACAAGTTCATAGACTAATAAGTAAATTAAAACATGGAGTTACAATACCAATCGAATAGAGATGCTTTTGAAATAAGTCTATTGATAAATATTCTCGGTAGTTAGAGGGTTTATTTTGTATTTCATATTTCATCAAAAATTTTAAAAATAATAAATTAATATTTATATTAGTAAATTATAAATATTAATAATAAAAATGCTAATATTAAAATAGAAATATTAATAAGTAATAAATAATTTTAATAGTTAATATCAATATTAATTAACGACTATTATTAGTAATAGTTAAGAATGAACTATTCCTAATTATATTAAAATTAAAATTGATATTAATAATAAGTAATAAAGAATTTTAATCATTAATATCAATATTAATTAACGAATATTATTAGTAATAGTTAAGAATTAACTATTCCTAATTATATCATAATTAAAATTGATATTAATAATAATATTATTAACATTTAACATTAATTAAGAAACTATAACATTTATCGAAGGACCACAACAAAATTAATAATAATTTGCTCTCATATTAACATTAATTAAATATTACCTATAAAAGTTAACTTCCTGCCTATTATCATATCAATATTAACAAATTAAAATATATATAAAAAAAATTTAATATTAACCCAACCTTAATAATCTACATTACTTATCTGATAAAGAAAAAGAACTCTAAATATTAAATTTATTAATACAAATATGATAATTAATATTATAATATTAACAATTTATTTTATTAATATTTAACAATTGTATTATAAACAAGAACATTTCTAAATCCTAATTCTAAAATTAAAATTAATTATAAAATGAATTATAAAAAAATTATTTTAAAATACCATCAAATTTTAATTTTAATCAATTAAAATGAAACCTTGCATTAATCTAAAAACATAATTTAATTTAGAGTAATAATAAAATAATGATTAACATTATATATTTATTGTACTTGTTAGTGTTGGTGAGTTTATCCTTATTCTTCATGTATTTTTTTTGGTTTATATTTATTCCCATTAACCTTTCTCTTTTTGGCAAAGTTGTGACGATGTTTAGGTCTTGATTCTAGATGCAGCATCCTGCACATGTAAAAATGCATTCGCTGGAAATTCAAATTCAACAAATCAAAACTCCACACCACAAAAATTTTAAAACTATAATATTAATAAAAAATTAATTATGGCAAATTATTTTAAAATTAGCTATAAATAAAATATTTATCTAAATACAATTTGTTTTAAGTTTCACATGAAAAAAAATTGATTATATATATAAAATTCCTTTTATTAAAAAAAAAAAAACACATAATATAAAATGGTTTTGGATTTGATAAATAATCTCTCTTAAAATTAAACATATTTCCTAACTTGAAGACAAATTTTTAATCATTAAGTTTACTCAAAAATTTAATTGTTATTAATATAATTATAAACGTTTGAAATAAATATATCCCATATATGTATAGCTTTCACAATTATAATTAATTTTGATATTATTTTATTATTCATATTTTTTGTTTTTAATATAAATATTATATTTTAAACAAATAAATCATTTTCTAAATTACATTATGATTAGAATTAAAGCATTTCTATTTTTTTTATATGTATAAGAAAACAAAGTTAAATATATGTTATTTATATGGGTGTGTTATACAACCAAAAAACATTAAATAAATGTTATATATAGCACGATTCATTTTATTATAAATGTCATTTTTAATACTATCCCTTATTAACCACAATAATTAAGTAAAATTTATTTAATTGAAGTTATAAAAATACTTGTTTCCCAAAGGCTCATATATATATATATATATCTATATATAATTGACGTCCAATACATGAGTTTCTCACTAAAATTGTCAACATGTCATTTTTAATACAATCCCTTATTAACCATAATAATTAAGTAAAAATTATTTAATTGAAGTTATAAAAATACTTGTCTCCCCAAAAGACATATATATATAGATATATATATATATATATAATTGACATGGCAAGGTGATACATAGGTTTCTCACCTCCATTGTCAACATTTGTCCAACATGTGGGAGTTGAAGATTTTATATCACGAGATTAAACATTAACTCAATTATATAGTTTCATAAATATTTCGAGATAAACACAGATCGAATAAGCTTAGCAAAATATTTACTTTATCATCTCTTTCAAATTGCACAAAATTTAAAATATCATAAAAATTATATATATATATATATATATATATATATATATATATATATATATATATACAAAGTTTGTACATATACCCAACTTAAGTTGATTTCATTTGTATTTGGAATTGTTTAGCTTCGAAGCGGGGGATCCAACAGGACGAGGGTTGCTGGAGGATCAGAGAACATAGGGATGGCGCAATCTCTGAATTTTTACATATATCTCTGTTTGATTGAGTGGCCACTGTGTTTTTTTGCCAAGGATCCTTTCGCCTACAGGAGGAACTAATTAGATTGCTGTTGGGTGGATCTGTTATTAAACAGGCTGCTTGTGCTCACAATTCGGGGTGGTTCACACCTGGTGAACTGTTTTGTGCACTTTTTTCGGGGTGCTCTTTCCTGGTTGCCGTGGGGTGGAACTTTTATTTAATTGTTCCATCTTTTTGCTGCTGGTGTTTGTGAAACTTTGGTTTTCTAAACGTTGTTTGTTTTCCAAACGCTGTTTTAACTTTGGTTTTCCAAACGCTGTTTTCTACAGGGGGCTGTCTCCTTTTTAATATGAAAACTGAGCATGCGGGTCCCCTGGGGGGTGATTCGGACAGATTATGAGTTTTTTTGCTGTGAGCCTACTTGTTGGCTCGTCTGATGACTGATTTATGCTCGTTTCCTGTAGAGCAGGGTTTATTCCCTTCTTGACATTTAGGCCGACCTACTTGTCAGCTGAGCTGTGAGGTTGGTCTCCTTGTTTGACCAGCTTTATACACAGGGTCTTTTGAACTGTTTTGCTTCTCAAACAGCTTGTATGCCAGTTTCCGCAATGGCATGCTACACTTTGCATCTGAATTTGTAATCAAACTCTTTGAGTTTGTCTCTCTCGAACACATATCTATGTGTTTCTCACTGTATTTTTGTACTCATCTGCAGTAATAAAAATACGCTTTTTTCTCGAGGAAAAAAAAAAAAAAAGATATAAACTTTTAGAGATTATATTTTAACCCATAATAATGGTTTTATTCTTTCATATTACTATCGTCACATAACTATATCATATAGTGAACCACCATAAAATATTGGATTCAAATAAAGATTATCATTATAACCTATAAGAAACTTCAAATTACAAATTCCATTGCAATGAAAATTTTAATACACTATGCAGCTAACTCATGGTCTATTCATGACCTTTTTCCCACCACAATACTCCTCGATTTCATGTTAAATGAAATTATCATCCTTGTTTTATGTGTGGTCCAAACATTAAGTTAAACAATCCTTACTTGTTTTCAAACCATTTGCTATGTGCATAAGGCTTAAATTGATTTCATTTCTATTACATATTTTGTTTTACTAACTTTGAAAGTTTTAATAACTAGGTGTCATATTTTTGGATTGTGCGCTCTCCATCAATATCATATATCTGGTCACAAATAACTATACAGGTTTTATATTATTATTTAATATATTGAATTTTATGAATAATTGGCTATTAAATCTTATATTTACTCAATTTAATACTTTTGTTTTGTTAAATTTGTTAAAATAATAACTTTAGTTGAAATAGCATCTTCAGCATATGGAATTATTTATTTATTTATGTATGTATGTATTTAAATTATTTCTTTCAAACGATAATAATAATTCAAAATGTGTAAATGAATCACTAGTATTTATTATCATTAATTAATATATTACTTACTTCCTTATATTAATTTTATTAATATATTCTTTTTAAAAACATGGAAAGTAGAAATAAAAATCATTTTAAATCTATTACATCAACAATTACTTAACAATGATCTAATTATTATTATTATTATTATTATTATTATTATTAAACATTAATAAGATGTACATATTTTTAGTCTTTTTAGATTTGAATATATGATATCTTGAGGAAAAAGAAAAAAAGGATAATACATATTCTTAACCTTTAAATCTATTAAAATTAAAATTATATATATATATATATTCACTTTCACAATTTATAATTTATTTTAACAATGGTTCTATTATTTATACACTTTTTTATTTTAAATACAAATAGTTTATGATTTCCTCTGGCATCGTCAGATCCATGAGGCTATAGGCATAGCCCAAGAGGCCCTCCACTCCATCAAATGAAAAAAGCTCAAGAGTATCATTTTAAAGTTGGGTCTTGAAAAAGCATTTGATCACTCCAATTGTATCTACAGTCAAATGATTCTCACCCATTTGGGTTTCCCCTAAAGTTTCATCAAATGGATCATATGCTGTATCACTAATGTATCATTTAACGTCCTCATCAAAGGATTTTCTTCCTCCTTTTTTCAATCGGAAAGTGGGCTCAAACACGGTTTCCCTTTATCCCCACTTCTCTTCCTTCTGATCATGGAAGCATTGAGCCAATTAATAATGGATGAAAAGAATCAAAGGTGACTCCAGGGCATCAAGGTAGCGGAGAGCTGCCACTCCCCCATCTTATCTTTGTGGATGACGTTCTCATTATCCTCAATGGATCTATAGAAGACACCTTATATTTCTCTGATGCTCTTGCATCTTTTAGCATTGCCACATGCATGGTCTTTAATGCACACAAATCGACAATATAATAGTTCAGATGCACTCCACAAGAAAGAGGACTCGCTATGAATAGATTCCCATTTACCATTCTGGATCCCATTGATGGTCTTCGGTACCTTGGATTTTGGATAAAACCCTCTGATTACCACATTTTTGACTGGACATGGCTCATTGCCAAATTGGAAAAGTGTATTTTTATTTGGCACCACAAATAATTATCTTGGGCTAGGTGACTCACCTTGATAAAATTAGTCCTCGAAGCCACCCCTGTGTACTGGATGTCACTGGCATGGATCCCTCACACAATCATGACTATAATCCAACAATTATGTTGTCGATTTCTTTGGAATGGGAATCGAGAAAGACATACTTTCGCTTGGATCAGCCGCGATCATATTTCCCATTTAAAAAAGTGGGGAGGTTGGGGAATCAAGAACCTGGATATTTTTTCCAAAGAACTTGTGTCAAAGGTAGGTTCGACAATAATGACCTCCAAAAATCTCTGGACAGAGGTGGTGTACATGAAACACATTCTTCCCATGAACATCATTGATTGGATTAGACTTCCAATTTGGAGCCATAAGAATGTATCAACCATTTGGAAGGTTGTACTAACCTCTCTGCCACACGTCTGGAATGGTATAATATGGCGCACCAGATCTGGAAGTCATGCTTGCATTGGAATAGATCCATGGTCAGGGAGTGGGAATGCACATACTCTCCCCCATGAAATCATCTGTCACCTATCAAGATGTGACATTTGCTTCATATCACAGATAGAAAATCCCTAGACCTCGACACTCTATCTGCAGGGTTGGAAATTTGCAGACCTCCTTGGCCCCCTGCCCCTATGCATAAATCATGGAAAGCTTTCACAACAGCCTTATCTAAAGTGCACATTCGCATTAGCCTAGGGGATGCTGAATTAATTTGGGCATATTCTAAGTCTAGGAAATACTCTCCCAAAGATGGCTACTTATATATTTTCTTGGACCACTCCCCACAATAGATTATTTGGTGGTGGAGATGCTTATGGAACTCAAAGCCCCGCCTCACACTAGACTATTTATGTGGTGCATTCCTAAAAAAATTTCCCCATCGATGGATAATTTGTACGCAAGGACCATCCAGGGTTGCTCGGTGTACCCTCTGTTGACAGGCCTCATAATCATGTGACCATATTTTTCTTAGCTGTCACACCTCTTAGGCTTTATGGTCATCAATTCTATTAGAGCTGCATATCAACACACAGTGAATGAGTTTGACTATCTTGGGGGCATGGCAAAGCTGGTGGAAATTGGTTTCCCCTCATAAAGCACAAAATTTGCCTCTCCTTATCATCTGGGGGATCTGGCTGGCCAGGAACTATTTTATTTTTCAGGATAGACTACCCCACTAGCACTCTATCCCATCCCCAATCATATCCCGCTACAACAATATCCCTGATGATGATCCCCCGTGCCCTCCTCGATCCATTATTCCTGCAGACATAGATTTTGATCAACCTTGGGCATACTTCGATGGCTCGGCTCAACCCAATGGATGTGGGGGAGGCACTGTTTTCCACATCAACCTTCAACACTCCTTCAAGATAAATATGGGTTTAGGACAGGGCACTAAAAATTATGTTGAGCTCATCACTCTCTTCCATATACCTCAGTTTGCATTAGAGCATGTTTGTCCTCATCTACAAATTTTTGGAGATTCTAAAATCATCATCAATTGGTTCAATAAATCTGCTACATGTCATGTGCACACACTTTGAAGTATATTGGAGGATCTTTGATTACTGAAATCACAATTTTTATCCATTTCCTGTTCTCATATTTACAGGGAGCACAACAACATTTCATACAATTTATCCAAGGAGGCAGCAGTCCAGCATCGCGGCTATGGCACATAGAAGGACAGATGGACCAGCAACATTACAATTATTATCATCGCCCTTTCATCGACCAACCAATCATCTAAACACAGGGAAACATGAACAATTTTGAAAATTTTGATGGAACAATATTATGACTGTACTTATTTATTGTATTTATTGTATATATACTCACTGCTATAGCTGTATACACTTGGGGTTGATTTTTTATGAAACAATATTGTGTGGCCACGGTCACAGAGAATGCTTATGCACATGCATATACATCATGTAATTTTCACATATAATGAAAATTATGATTTTTCCTTGGGAAATAAAATACAAATAGTTTATTTAAAAAAAATATTTTCTAAAGAAATTACCCATTTCACTTATTTTTGAGCATTATATAAATATATAGTTAATATTTTTTAAGTAAAAAAATATTAAATATATATTTATATAATGCTCATAGAAAGATCATTTTATTATAATTTTTTTTTTTTTAATACAAAACCTTATTAACCATAAAAAAATAAGTAAAATCTATTTAATTGAAAATATATAAATACTCGAGTACCCCAAAATCCTAATAGGAAATATAGAGATAGATATACCTCACTAACATGGTCAACACTTCGAGAGTTGAAAAATCCATATCACTATCTTAAACACTAGCATAGTCACATAGATTAAATGTTTTGTAAATTATTATAGGAATTAATACACAATAAGCATCGAAACACTTCAACATACATCTCAAATTTCTAAAAGTAAAAAAATCATAAAAATTAACAAAATTATAATTACATCATAGCTTGTTGAAAAAATATATAATCCAATTAAATGACTCATATTTAAAACCCAATCGAGTTTATTTCATTTATACTTGGAATTTCTTGCAATGTTAATATTATGAGAAGATGGATTTTAGAGATTAGATTTTAACTAATAGTAATAATTGTAAGGTTTCATATTACTATTGTTGCACAACTTTAATATATTATGAAACACCACAATGTGTTAGTTCAAATAAGAATGGTGATACATGATCTATGAAACTCAATTTCAATGAAATTCATTAAAACATTATTATGTTGGACTCATTATTCAACATTTTTTCAAAAAAATATTTAGTTCATTTAAAAAAAAATCTTCATTTTATATGTTGACAAACATGAAGTTAACTAGTCAAACATGAAGTTAACTAGTTGTGACTTTATTCTAAACTTTTTTTTTTAATGCATAAGACTTAAATTGATTTCATTTCGATCACATGTTTTGTTATACTACTTTGAGATTTTTAATATTGACATTTCATGTAACAAACTAAGTATCATATTTTTAGATTTTTCACTTGTAATCAATATCATACATCTTATCACGAGTAACTATAATCATTATTATTTCATTATCCAATAGATTAAATTAGATTAAATTATATGAATAACTGGCTAAAGGAAATTTATCTTTCTAATATTTTGGCTCCATTAAATTTGTTGTGAGAAATATAGTTATTGAAGTAATGTCATTACTCTTTGTAATACTTTGGTTTCATTCAATTTGTTGTGAGTAATATAGTTAGTATAAGTAACATCATTTTCTATATGGAGCCCTATTATTTGTTATGTATGGGAATTATTATTATTATTATTGTGTAAATAAACCATATTAATTACAATACTGGATCATTATATAGATTCATATTTTCATCAATTTTTTTACAATAATTCTATTAATATAGTATTTTTAGAAACTTTGAAAATAAATAAATAAATAAATAAATAAATATATATATATATTAAATCCTCTACATCAACAATTACTTAACAATGATATGCTATAATTCTTATGAAATTTAATTTAGGATTTCCTACAATTCACTCATGTGTTATACTTTAGTATTATTACAACTCTAGTCTAATATTAACAATAACAATTGCTGGTTAAAATTACATGATTAATTCAAATTTGTAATAACTTCACTTTAAAATTTAAATATAAATTCCTAAATATTGCTAGAGAAGAAATTCCAATTATACATTTAAATTATTTAAATATTATAACACCAAAGTATCATTAACTAAAAATGGAAGTGCTCCAACATAATGTTGTTATTATCAAAGTTATAGTCGCAATCTCATATCGCTTGAAATACTCATCACTCGACTAAATTTTTTTGTCTCATGAGTGAACGACCTTGTCTACTCCTTCGGCCCTTGCTTTCCCTTTGTATGCACAAGCTACAATTGGGATATGGAATTACTGGATGAAAATAGAAAAGTAGAGAGAGCCTAGAGAACCTCAAGATGTTCTCACTTTAGCACGATTCTCTACTCACGAAACTCTTAAAAATGTTCTAACTAATGGCTCAATAGAAAATTCTTCATTACAAAAATTGTACAACGTTAGGGTGGATAAGGTATAATCCTCTTAGTTTAGTCCTATTCGTATAATATTTTGTTACAAAGAGACTTGTATTTCCATGCGAAATTAACAAAGGTGTAATTTACAAATTCCTGATAATTTGTCCATCACTGTGTCATGTTTTTATCCATGTGCCTAAGAAATTCATTTTCTTATTTTATTTAAAAATTTTATCTTCCCTCATCTATAACAAGGGTCGTAAAATTATTCTTAATTGTCCCTCGATTATTTTTCACTTTTCATATTTTGATTTTCATTATATTTTTCAACTTTAGTTAATTAATAAGTGTTAATTCATGTTTCTAAAATCTCTTATTTTATCTAAATTCAAATTTTCGTTAATATTCCATTTTATAACTCCTCCATCATTGAGAGTTCTCTTAAAAAATATTTCAAATTAATTAATTATTTCAAATTAATTTTATGCACACTCCTTTTTGAAGTGTTAACACCTTAGTGTAAGCGTATTCTTGCTTCCTATCTTAAATGAGTTGATTTCCATATATGTTATATATTTTATATATTAGTTAACTACTTATTCTAATTCATTACGTAATATCTCTCAATTTTAATATTAACCTACTACCTTAATTCCTTTTTTCTAACTCTTTAGCATCTTATTAAAATATGAAATCACTGAGGAAAATTTGCATGTATATTTTATAGTTTTCATTCATTTAGTTTAGCTTTCAATTATCTTTTGATTTCTTTGATATGAAGGGTTTTGAGTCATTTATTTCCTTCAATAATTACCTCCCATAATTCCAAGGATGCCAAAATGCTTTCCCTTAAGGTGCCTAGGAGTAGTTGAGGGGAACATTGATGGATTAATTGAGACAATGGAAAACTAAATGGTCTCCCTTTTTGAGAGACTAAAAGTGGCTAAGGGTTAAAGTGTTCACATTAATGTGTGTCCCTCATTTGTATCACATCAATGATCGAATCTATGGTTCAAGTCTCATGATATTCTGAAATGACAATGTGACAATTACTTGCACCTTCTAACTTATTTCATAGGTAGAATGCTAGTCTTTGTAATTAGAAATGTCGTTCCACCCCACCAAAGAAAATATAATTCCCTATGTATAATACCATTACTGTTATGTCAGTCATATAACAAGAAGGAATAATGTGAGTAAATTAATTATTTAATTCATTAGTACTTTATAAGAATATCCAACAATTATGGTTTCAAATCAAATTTTATATTATTAAGTAATCAAAACATAATCTCTGCTCAATCCTATGCCTATGCATCGTCATAGTCCCCCATCACACTAAATATATCATTAGTAACATATGATCCTAAATAATTTATCATCATACATTGTATGCATGATAGGTTGTTCTAACATTAATAAAAATATCCATCAAATAACTAACTCATGAAATCTATACTTTATAACCAAAAATTTAGGAACTTAGATATTCTCATTAGAATGGGTGGATTCAAAACAATTATGGTCTCTCATGATGTGTTAATAGCAAAGAAAACATATTGAAATTTGCAACAAGTAAGTGTGAAATTGGCATCTAGAAACAACATGACAACACACACAATAGTGTGGGACCACAGGTCACACAGTGATGGGTCCAAGCGATACATTAGTGTTCAAGAAAATTTATTAAATAAATTTGAAATGTGTTTAATTTAATTTTCCCTTAATTAAATTGGACAATAAATTGTAATATTATCCCATAAACACTTGTAATAGTTATCTAAGTGTGATAGACTTAGTTAGCTCATGAATTTCGAGTTGAGTGTGGCTGGTGAGGCATGCAAAGTGATCCTATTAGTTTTTTAGTCCAAGTTGCAGTTAATGCATGAGAAAACAATTAACTCAATTAAGTGAGTTAAAGTCAGTTTAACTAGTTGTAACTTATTGTTGCACTAGTGAGACGTCAAGTGAATAAAATAAAAATTAATTCAAACGGAGTTATCTATTAAGTGACTGATTTTTTACTATTAATAGTTGCATGCATGCCAGTTCTGATGAATACCCAGTTGAGACAGAGGTTAAAGGGATGTTAGCTATCAGTTGTATTTTTAGCAAACTGCCCATATGTTGTTAAAACGCCACAAGATTTCCCATGATACTTGCGCAATCAAGGAAGGATGAAATTCCTAAAGAATATAGATTGCGTTCCACATGAATTGCGTGAGCAAGGTAGGATGAGCAGAGGTAGGAAATTGGCTAAGTGTTGGTCGATTTTTTCTAGATCAATGTGAGACAATCAAGATAGTGCAACTGACTCTTGTGACAAGAGTGTATTGTATTGTTTCATGATTCCTTGGTTAATTATACAATAGAGATAGAGAGGTTTTGAGCAGCAAGCTCACCCCAGGAAAAATATGTGTTATGGATTGATTTGCTTCTTTCTTTTACTTGGTGTAATTGTGTGATCATGTTTAATTTCCACATAATTAATTTTTAGAAGGATTTAGTATCTTGCTTTAGCATATCACATGATCAGATTGAATCCATTGGTATACATATTGTTTGTATAATTTCTATATGGTATCAGAGTGCCAGAAATCACAATAGTGGATAAGAAATTGAGTTTGAGTTGAAAAGTATTCAAACTTGTAGATACTTTCGTTGGTGTGACAAGCGGATCAAGATGGCTTTCAATGGCTTAATATTGGAATATGAAATCGAGTGAAGTTCTAATTATATTGCATGGAAAGAAAGAATGGAGGTATTTTTGGAGGACAACAAGTTGAAATAATTCATTAAAAATGATATTCCGAAGCCCGCAGCAGTAGACACCGCTCTTCTTGATGCTTGACCAAAGAAGGTAGCAAGGGAAAGGATGATATTATTAGAGGGAGTTTGAGATAACATTGTCTCAAGAATCCATGGCAAGGTGACTCCACATGAAATATGGAAGGCCTTGACAGATTTTTTTCAGAACAACAGTGACCAAAGGAAGTTGGAGCTGAAGGACAAGCTCAGGAAAATCAAGGAGGAGGGCGAGACGGTACCAAAATACTTGGTGAAGCTCTCTCAATGACGAGATGAGCTTCGAAGTGTTGGTGTGACCATATCAGATGATGTATTGGTGAGCCTAACACTTCTAGGCCTTTCCAAGAGATGGCATAGTTATCAAGAATTTTTCAATGGGAGGGAGAAGTTACCAGATTGGCAGCGACTTTGGTCGGATTTGGTACAAGAAGAATTCAGGCAGAATAATAGGGATGGATCCTCATCCAAGACTAATGATGAGGAATATTATGTCTTTTCCAGTAAGGCAAGGAAGGCCAAGGGAAATAAATCCCAAGGTGAAGCGGGCAAGAAAGACTTGTCCAATATCAGATGTTTTCACTTTCATGAGCATGGGAACTGCTAAAAATTGTCCACATAAGAGGGCAAGAAAGAAATAACTTGCTGTTGCAGCAAGTGAAACATTGGCTTCACAGTTTGACCTTGATTTTACTCTCATTGCATACATGTCCAACACTATAATGGGATGCATGTGATATTTAGACGGTGGTCCCTCGTTACTCATTGAATTGGAGGAGAAGGATCTTCAACAGAGCATAGAGTTTGGATATGACGAGAGGTATAGTGCTACCGACATAGGTACAATTACCTTTCAAAGGGAGAATGGCTCCCATCTCAAACTAGCAGATGTTTTGCATGTTCCAAGCCTAAGGAAGAATCTTGTCTCCGTAGCAGTATTGGAAGAACATGGTTATGATTTAGAAAAGGAAAATTTTTCCTTAAACACATAACCATGAGAAAAGTGAAGCAGATCAGTGTAAGAGTCAAGAAACTGTATGCTCTCAAGGTTGGTAATGCATGCAAGTATTTTAGGAGCAAAGAAGTGGTTAATGACTTGGTGGTTGAGAGGGAGCAATCATCTCTCAACATGGACCCTTAGAAATAGTCTCAAAAGGTTGTGGAGCAGCCAAAATTGGAGAAGCAGAGAGGATACCGAGTGGAAGAGTCCACTCAAGAAGAGACCTCCAGGAGGGGGAAATTTCAAGCCAGAAGGGTAGAGGGAGTACATGCAACTATACCTCTAGGTGTGAGGTGGGACAATGTGCATAATTAATCCCAAGAATAAATTGGGCATGGTGCATTAAGATGGTGTCTTATGGATCAAACTTGGGTACGAGGAGCCCATAGTACAATAGTAGCATGAAGGATTGGTTATATTGACGTAGCCATATGTCAGGAAGACAAAAATTAGAGTGACAGGATTTGGATATTAGAGCGCAGAATAGATTTGGTAGGAGTTCAGAGTGCATTGATGTAGATGTCAACAAAACAAAGAGTCCTGTAGACATGTGCAGTAGGTACCAGCAGTCAGAAGACGTTGATGACATATGCATTCTATTGATTCAATTTTTTGGAGGCTATTCAGTTTTAGAAGTGTTGCATGCAATAGTTTCATATGAAAACAACACTAGAGAAGTTTTGAATGCAAGAGTTTCATGTGAGATAAACACTAGAGAAGTGTTGAATACAAGAGTTGCATGTTGCATGTAAGAGTTTCATGTGTGCATGCAGTAACATTCCAAAGGTACTAGATCAGGACATATTGATTCCTTTCTTTTTGTGAGGGAGTGTTTAAATTTTCAACAAGAAACAATGAAATTGGCATGCAAAAGCAACATGACAACACACACACTAGTGTGGGACCATAGGTCACACAGTGATGGTTCCAAGCGATACATTAGTGTGCAAGATAATTTATTAAATAAATTGGAAATATGTCTAATTTAAATTTCCCTTAATTAATTTGGACAATAAATTGCAATATTATCTCATAAACACTTGTAATAGTTAACTAAGTGTGATAGACTCAGTTAGCTCAAGAGTTTCAAGTTGAGGGTGGTTGGTGAGGCATGCAAAGTGACTCTATTAGTTTTGGAGTCCATGTTGGAGATAGTGCATTAGTTTAATGCATGAGAAATCAGTTAACCCAATTAAGTGAGTTAAAGTTAGTTTAACTAGTTGTAACTGATTGTTGCACTAGTGAGAGGTAAATTGAATTAACCCAGATTTAATTCACATGCTATCATCTCTCAAGTGACTAATGATTTACTATTAATAGTTGCATGCATGTCAGTTCCAATGAAGACCCAGTTGATACAAAGGTTAAAGGGATGTTAACTATCAATTGTATTTTTAGAAAACTTCCCAGATGTAGTTAACACACCACATGATTGCCCATGATATTTGCGCAATCAAGGAAGGATGAAATTCCTAAATAATAGGGATTGTGTTCGACATGAATTTCCTGAGCAAGGCAGGCTGAGCAGAGGCAGGAAATTTGTTAATTGTTTGTCCATTTTGTCCAGATCAGTGTGAGACAGTCAGGATAATGCAACAGACACTTGTGAGAAGAGTGTATTATATTGTTTGATGATTCCTTGTTTCATTATACAATAGAGATAGAGGGGTTTTGAGCAGGAAAAATATATGTGTTGTATATTGATTTTCTTCTTTCTTTTACTTGATGTGATTGTGCGATCGTGTTTAATGCAAGATCGGATTGAATCCATTGGTATACATATTGTTTGTATAATTTCTACAAAACATGGAAAAAAATTATTTTAATGATTTGGGAGAGTTATATAATAAATTTGAAGATTGTTTAAAAACATGAAATATATATAGAGGAATTAGCTTGCCAAATATATAATTTCCATTTATAGAGATTATTTTTAGCTACAAGAATTTTGATTTTTCCTACCATTGGTATGCTAATTTTCATTTAAAATGTAATGCATATTTTTATGCTAGTGAAGCCTTTCAATATGTAAATGATGGAATATTTTGATAAAAAAATCTAGAGTTTTACAGAACAAAATATTCCCGTGCACAACTATTTTCCAAAATTTATGGTCTTAATTTATATTTCCCTTAAATTATGGAATTCATTATGTCCTTGAAATTGCAAGGTATTTTGTGAGAAAAACCTCAGGGTTTCTTAACATTATCAAACAATATTCTTCTTCTTCCTTTAATTGTTAGTATTAATGACCTCTAGTGCACTATATAATTATTGTTTGAAATATTTAAGAGGAAAGAAAGTTATAGTGGCAATAAGAAATCGATGGATTTTAAAATCATTATATATATCAAGAGAATAATGTATTAACAATTGTCAACACTATTAATTTTTTATTATATATTTATAATATATGTAATCAAATATACATGTGTATGTAGTTTCATTGATGGTGGATTTACCTAATGTATAGAAGAATGATGTGAAATTTATAAATGTTTTCTCAATTTTTTTTTTTCATGTATTTGCATCCGAAACCACAATGTGTTATGATCCTCAACCTATATATAAATCAATCAAATCATCATACAGATAATAATCCTGGAAGAAAAAATTGAAGTCCAAATTATTATGTGTGCATTCCTATCACTAAAATTGTGCATGCGTTTCTAGCATTAAGAGGACATCCACATTCCTATTATTAAAATGAATGTGTATTAATAGTGGTAGTAATTCATGTACATCCCTACACTAGTGACTTTAGCATATGGGAAATGGTTTATGTGTGGTTGGGGGAGAGGGAGGGATAGAGAGAATGTGGGAGATAAAGAGAAAGAGAGAGATAGAGAAAGAGAGAGAGGGGGAGGGAGGGAGGGGGGGGGGTGGGGGTGGGGGGGGGGGGGTAGAAATAATGAATGAGTGAGGGGTAAAATGTGGGGGGGAGTGTGTGATATTTGAATTGGGACAAATATAAGGAAAGAGGGTGGGAAAGTGATAAGGAGAGAGATAGTTATTAGAGACACAATAGGTAGAGAGAGACAAATTTGGAGGGGGGTAGAGATAGAGAAGGATAGATGGAAACATAAAGATATAGAGGTAAATATATAGAGAGAAAGAGTTGGAGGGGGGTTGTTGTGAAGTGGGGATTAAGGGAGAGAGGGATTTATAGATAAATAGAGGAAGGGGGGGCATTATGGGAGAGAATGAGAGAGATAGGTATTATGGGAGGAGAGGTAGAGGGAGAGAGCAGGGAAAATTTTAGGGGCGAGTTTTAGCCCAAAGGCGAATTTTAAGGGATTTTAAATTTTATTAGGGCGAATTTTTTATATAAAACCCATTTTTTACAGTTTAATAAAGTTAGCCCAAAAAATATTTTAAAAATAATTAATTATTTAACATTTGCCTACCAAAAAAAGGGCGCACAAAACTAGAAACATGAAATTCGCCCCCGATTTTCCAGGTTTCCATGGCATTCGCCCCCGATTTTCCAGATTTCTATGGCATTCGCCCCATTTTTTCAGTTTTTAATGGTTCGGAGAGGTGGCTGGGCTTTGTGCACACAGATTTTCTAAGTTCTTGCTGGCTGAGCGAGGCCGACTCTCTCTGGTCCGTTAGGGCCTCCCATAAAGGGAACCTCGTGAGAAGGTTACTCTAATGGAGAGTTGAATGAAGCTCAACCCATGATCCGATGTGTCAGGTGAAAGCCCTGTGCTCAGCTCGGTGGAGCGAAACGTTTCCCATCTGGTTGACATGGAGGGCGATACGAACTGGTGCTTCACGCAGGGTGAATTTCGTGTTGAAGCCTTCGAGAGTTGGGCCACAGTGCTGAGTCGAAGAATACAGTGGCGGTGCTGAGCAGATACCTCACAACCAGTTAGGAGGGAAGGTCTAGCAATCGTTTGCACAGGTGCTGAAGCCTTCGAGAGTTGGGCCACAGTGCTGCGTCGAATAATACAGTGGCGGTGATGAGAAGATACGGTGCAAATTTAGCAAATTTGAAGCTAAGGCAAGATCTGATGGGATCCTGAATGTTATCTTTTTAAGTTCATTTTGGGTATTTGCATGATGAGAAATTTATTATGTGTCATTGCATTTCTATTTGCTATTTTGGTATAACCGGGATGCCGCAAATACTATGAATGGAGATAGGGTCTGTATATTAGGATGGATTCTGTCAGCATTATTTTGTTTTTCTGAAGTGCTTGGTGATTTCTGATGGGGGATGGCTAGTAATATAAATTCTCCATTACGGGCAACATCATCACAATCTTGCACATCTGATTCCATCCCACTGAGGCTATAGCATACCATAAGGATTAGGTGGTCTGATTTATTCATAGTATCCCACCCAAGCAAGAAGTTTGGTTTCAATGAAGATATAGCATCTATGATCATCTGCAAGAAAAAAAAGAATTATACAATTAAATTAATAGCACATTCAAATAACCCCAGGAGATTAAATCATAGATGTAATAGGCAAAGCAGACAAGGATAAAGTGAAAGCAAAACCAAAAAAGAAGGCAACAAAAGCAACTAAAAAGACCTGACAGATATAGCAGATTACCTTCTTATTGATTTATTTGCATTTTCTTAATTAACAACTGGATGAAATCGTAAGACTTTCAAGGACAAAGCAGGAATGGTCATCTCATTATTACGTTAAATCAATGTTTTACTATCACCAAATCCCCAATGGGTGAGGTGGGACTGCCCCTTGAATTAGCGTTTTGGAACACAGAGTGCATCCTTGGGATGTCTAAGGGAGGTTGTTTAGCACTCAAGTGTGGGACAAGCATCCCCAATTCAATACTGGGCACATCAAATATGGCTCCATCCTGTGTTTGGATGCCCTGTAGCAAGGAATGCTGACCCCTACTACATAGATTTTAATGCTAATATGAATTGTTATTCTATCGATGAGTCAAGAGATAAAGCTAGACACTAAGTCAACTCCATTGAGATATATTGGATGATTTTAATATTAAAATGGTTAAATACACAATAATTACAAGTAGACATCCTCATCTCACATATGCAAGGAGCATCAGCATGTCATCCTTAGCTCCAATCTCATGAGAGTTTACATATTTTCTATAGATTATCATCCTAGTTGAGAACTGAACTTCGAAGTCTGCCTAAAAGGCATTGATCTCTCCCATATGGAAAGGAGGTGATTTATCAGCCCTCTCCATTGCAAGTGGGATCTCTTTACCATCTTTGAGCTTGAATTAAATATGAATGTACTATCCCTTGTTTATGCTTTGTCATGCATTAGTATGTAATGTTTCATTTATGATCATCAGTCTTATCTTTTGCAGATATTGGATGGTTTCTTGATATTATATATAGTTTTTGATTTCTCCGTTTATCTAAATATGTTAAGAAATATCAGGTTCATAGCATTGATTAGCCAAAAGTTAGTAGAAACTAGAAAAATGGTGAACCAGCTTCTCCAAGCTACACAAAATAAATAAGGACCTACAACACATGTATTCTATGAAGTCAAATGATTTTGTTATACTATCTTTATGAACTCAAATGATTCTGTTATACTATATCTCTTAGTGAATTCTCTTACCAAACCCAAGAGTATTTGAATTCCAAGATTCTACTTGAAGTGGCCCTTCACTTGCTCTTGAATACAAATGTAGCAGCAATTTTACCACATTTGGTATTTGATATGTTGCTCTTATCATTTTCTGATTTGTAGTAGCATCATATATGACATATTTACAATGATATCACCTGAGGCATGCCTGCTAAAGTAGACTGGCTAAAGAGATCATATTCTTTTTCTTTCTTCAGCTATTCTCACTGACTTTGGTTCTAGATTCTGTCATCTATGGATGGAGCACGTTAAATTTATTGAGTTCCAATGTCTAGAACTTTAACTTTTAAGATATAATGATTTTTGGAATCAGTACAAAAACGGAGAAATATGTTCAAGTATTGTATGGAATCTCAAGTTATATTATTAAATAATTTGGATAACTCATCCCTCTGTTTTTCATTTCGTACTTCTGGAGTTCCATGAATATTCAACATTTCCCTAAAATTGCATTTTCCATCAAAGGAAGAGTACTAGGTGCTTTGCTTTTTGTGGGATTATAATTTCAGTCCAATGAAATAAAAATCTAAAATTATAAATAATCGAGTTGATCTTCTTTTGTGCCCCACATATATTTCATTATCTAATACTGGGGGCCCATTTCTAGGTTTGAGATGTAGTCCTCTGACCTGTCCTATGACCTGCCTATCCCCAGTATACGACATTCATAATTACATCCATGCATTAGTAGTTACTGTTAGCAATGAGATTTATTTCAAAGCTAAAGGATTGCTTGGGTGATAGACATTTCACCTGGATGGAAAAATTGTTTATTTGTGGAACATTTGCTTATTTCAGTGGCTGCTTCTCTGCTATCCTTCCACTACACATATAAAAACAATTTTTTGTTTCTTTTTGAAATTCACTTACACACACTTGTTCTTTAGGCATCCTTTTTTAGTTAGAAGAAGAAATCCAGCAGCGGTGATGATAATTACTAATACTGTCTCTTTTCTGTTTAAATCAGATGGACTTTCATATCTCGAGAGTTGTCCCCATTTTTCACAGTTATCCCAACTCATAATTCTACAGTACAAAGAACATTGCCACCTATTTTCAGTATTGTATGTTAACTCTCGACTGTTTCTTCCTGTTACTTTGAAATTTCTTACTTCTAAGTGTTATTGTTTACATCTTTTCTTTGTATTCATATTTGGAAGTTAACTCTTTTCCTGATATTAAAACATGTGAAATTTTTAATCCGACAAAGATAAGAAAAAATAAATGCTTCTGTAGAACCTCATATTGTATTGCCATTGGAACATCTAGCATTAAAATTTTTGGGTGCTTTCTTTACGATCCTAGTTATATAGAAACTTGTCAGCGAGTACAAAATTGATAGTCAGATTGATATGAACTCTTATTCAGAGGTTAGATCTTGCAATTATGTAGTTGTCAAATTCCTTTATTTTCGGAGAGTAGAAATATAAGGCTTAACTTGCACGTCCTTGTTGTGTGCATTGCATTATGATAATTTACCCTATGCCTCCTTTCATCCCCCGTATTTTATCACTTTCATAATTCATAGATGTTACATACATCAGAGACCTGAGTCTTTAGTCTCTTCTATTTTTTTTAACTGTTAATGCTCTTTAACACCTAATTTCATTTACATAGTTCTTATCTTGGTGTGTTATTTGAGATTCCTAATATAGAAATTATAAATTCTCTTCTATGGAGGATATTTCTCTTTTGTGATGCTTGACAACTCTGAATGCATTAAGTTTTTATGACTTTTTTTAGCGTTCCTTCATTTACAGAGCCATGTTTGAGGCTTGCGAACAGTGAGGAGGGCTATATTTCATACAGTCCATTTGTTTCCATCAATTATTATTCTATTTTATTACTTCTACAAAATAACCATAGTTAATCTTTTGTTTTTACAAAAAACCATAGCTAAGTATGCATTTTGTTTGACCATATCCTTCTTTTGAGCTTCATAGGCTCTCTTGTGAATGGGAAGTGACTGGTTTAAATTTGACAATTTAAACTCCGTGATTGCTAACTTCCTACCGTGGTTGTCTTGTTGCCACTCGCTACTTATTCTTGGAACATTTGATCTTCATATGCCATTTTGAAAATCTGTTGTATGTCACTAGCCTTTGTTCCTTCAGAATTGCCTTTATCTTTTTATCATAATTGTTGTGAGATCTGGTATAACATATTATCTGTGATGGGAAGTAGCAAATGCATTTTGGGCTACACGAGCATAGAATGTTGTCACATGTGTACAAGGAGAGCATATATTGAACTAAATGAATAGTCTTTTTCAAAATTGATCGTTCAAATGCACTTTGGGTTTTCATGCAGGAAATGAATGAGAGTGATTTCAATAACTTGAATTTAAGAGAATGGCATATTGGAGTGGTAAGTGGAATGATTTGAGTTTTTCTATTGACCAAGTTATACTAATCTAGGATTTTTCTTATTCAGTCTTGATGAATCTATGAATATCATGAAAAGTTCTTATATTCTGTCAATAGTTTGTTTGGTTGTCCTATGATCAATATTTCTTTTTGATAGCTCATTCAATTTATGGTACCTGTAATTTTCACTTTGCCCCATACCCAGCTGAAATGCAAAAAACTTTGAAGGTTTTCCATTTTGGCCACATTAGAGAACAGGGAAATGAAAAAACATAAGGAAAATAGAAATCTAAAATGTTTTTCTTTTAATTTTTTCTCCCATATTTTTTTTCAACTCAGATGAATAAATCTATGGTGTTTTTTCATGGTGTTTACTTGAAGTCAACAATTTCCTATAGTACTCTCGAATAGAAAGGGAGATTCCATTATCAAGTACATATAGAATCTATCCTTGACCTGTTTTAGTCTGTTTTCCACTCAGCTTGATTTTATCTGCAAGTCTATTGCACTAGTTATGAGAAATGCACAAGAAATTCGAGAAATGGAAAAGAAAAACATTGGATGTGCAAAATATGGCATGAGCATGCATATAATTTCTTTAAAAAGTCTAAATGCCTTTTAAATCCTTAATACATCTTTTCCTTATATCTTTAGGTTTTCCTCCTTTCTCCAATATATCTTTTGTATTGTTAATGTTGATGATGGATATATATATAGCCATTATAAACATTTGGTGATTAGTATTTCTGTGATTGTTCCTGCCTTCTATCTCACATGGTTGTGTGTGTGCATGTGCTGTGATTTTTATGGCCAAGGCCTCAAATTTATATAACTTGTTTGGTAGCATTCATACCAAGTGGAATTCTCTAAAGCAAAACCTTCCCTTGGCATTTATTATATGTGTAGGTTGTTATCTTTATTCCTCTATCTTATATCTAATCCTCGGTCTTTGAGTCAACTTGCTACATTTGGTAAACACCATATTACAATTTTTTATCGACTAAGGAATGCCCAGTCTCAATTTATTTGTGTTTTAATCCTGTCCTTATGAAAACAGTGGTTTACCTTTTTAGGATTAGTTTTGTCTTTTCATCAATATTGTTGTTGGTTAACTGTTTCAATCGTGTTGTTTGTTCACTTTTTCAATTGACATGGATAAGATAAAGCTACCTGCATTAATATCTTATTGCTAACAAATTTTGTTTTATCAAATCTTTTACTTCTTAGATCGGTTGAAATAGTATAGTACCATGAAGTATTGCTTTTAGTCTGCTGTGGATTGCTTCGCATGATTTGCTGTTCTCATTCAGTTTTTTTCTACAATGGTGTGGAAAGTGCCCCCTCTTGAGGATAAACATAGTCTAAAAAGTTCCATTCTTGTATAGAAAGATGAACTATATTTGGCATCTCTTGGGCCTGAGTAAACACCCAGTCCTGCACATGGTTTCCCATGTTTGCTTTTAGACTGTGAAGGGTTTTGTGTACCAACTGATCTATTTTTTTGTTTATTGAATTACCTAACGAAATGTTTTTCTTTCTTTTTCTAAGAATGATACTTTCCATCTTCCATGCTGCCAACCAAACTTGCATTCTCAAGTTGCCTAGTGTCAATTGCATGCACATTGAAATTCGGGTTCTATTTTATTGCTTGGCTAATATAGATAAAGTGCTTTTTGCAACGTACTTCACAGTCTGGATGTGAGGATGTTAACAGGCCAATGGTGGTGGTAGTTCAGCATCCTGGCGCATCAAGGGAGGAATTTACTAAAGGTTCAAATTTTTCTAAAGAAGGATCTGAATATGCCTTAAAGTCCTCCCTATCCAGTTTCAACATGTCAAGTGGCAAAAGCTCTGCATTACCCAGAAGTCGTTCATTGTCTTTGGTGCCTGATTCTGGTTTATGTGAAAACTCACAGATCCCTTGAAAGTAAGTTCTTGATCATGTTCCAAGAAGATGCAAGAGGAATTAGATACTACAAGAATGAAGAAGGTAGTTTTTTTCCCTGAGGCAATGAATGTGAGAATGGTATTCGGCTAGTACATCGGAAGTATTTGTGGATATGAAGGGCTTCATGAAAATTTTCATTATTTCCCTCTGAAAAAAGGAATATGAAATAATGTGCAAGGAACCCGATGAGGGAAATTTGGAGCACTAAGCATTTATGTCCAGCCAAGTAGTTGATAGTTTTAACCAAACCTTCCAAAGTTATTCTCCTACCAGTAAATGGGAAAGATAAAATAGCATCATATGTAGGTGCCTGACTGCCTTGATCAGTTTACTTTTAGCTTAAGCATAGATGAAATGAGAGAGTTCTATGTAACGAGGTTGTATATTGTTCATAGGGCAAAGCAAACTTGCCTCCTTAAATGTACAGAAATCAGGTGGAAGAAAAATAAATGATGGGCAAAAAAAATTGTCTTGAATTTATGGACTAAGCTAGTTTTTCTTGTACCCTCTTTATTTCATTGAACTTTCATAGATTTCATGTTGAAGCTAAACACAAATATACATGATTTGTAATTTTGAGCAAGCAAAGCTCAGTGTTAAAACATAACTCCATGCTTATTCAGTTTCTACATTCTCACTGTGGCTTGGATGGTCTGTTCTGGCCCCTTCGGACCATGGTTTGGGAGGTCTGTTATAATTTTTTTTTTCCTAAATAAATCAAGATGATTTCCAGAAGATAATCTCCTATGGGAACATATCAATCATCACTATTTAAATAGTGATTATCAAGTCAGCAGAGAGATCTTACATTGACATCCAAATTGATTGCAGTATATTATTTTTTCCTTTCCTGTATGGTGATCAGGTCACATTAGAGCTCAGTTATAATTTTAGCACTTTACAATTTTATTTTTAACGACTAGGTGGAGCCTAGGCTGGGTTAGCATCAATACTGAATGGAAGAATGATCTGCTCACCTGTGAGATGCTGTCATAGGATTGTAAGAGTTTTAGTCAAGCCTAGATGCCCATGGAAAGTTTTTATTCCTTAGAAGGGCTTCCCATCCTCAATCCATTTCTATGAGGTTTGAAAAAATGACCCAATGAAGACTAAACCCCACACAAAGCAATGGATCTACACTCATGGGTTTTATCATTTTAGAATTTTTTGTTTGTACCATTGTTGATGTCTAACTATAGTTGTTCTGCACTTGTGGAGTGGAATGAAAGTCTTAGTGGTGAAAGCTAACAGATGGCTTCCCTAAATAAGCCGAAAGAACGAATAGTTTGGGCAGGGCTAATAAAGGGTTTAAACAACTTGTGTGCATCCTCCAGGGCTGAAGCCCTGAATCCGATAGTAGGTTAAAAATTTCCGTTGGGATAAATATGGGATAGTGCAAAGAATATTTTTGAAGATTAGTCTAAGTTGCTTGTACCTAATCAACTCAGTCAAGTTGATTGTTGGTTGAACGGCTAATTTTTGGTTCAATGGACAGAAGGTCTTGCAGGCACAAATACCAAAGGGAAAGATGGAGCCCATCATGGGGTAATCTTTGTAATTCTCCACCACTGCTACCTTCCATTCTTCCTCAAACTCCTCTCCAACCTCAATATCAGTTCTAGTAGTAGCATGAGAAACAACACTACACTTAGCAGAACTAGAAGAACGCGTTTTCCAAACTACACGAAAAATACTTCCCTCACGAGTCACCATGTGCCATGCTTGGTCTCGGTGGTTCTCTTCCTTCTACTCCTGGTTCAATTACCATATCTTCATTGGAACCAACACCCCGAACTCCACTAGAAAACGATTCACCATTTTGTAGTAGTGATTCGCCATTTGTATTGGTGATTCACCATGATTTTACAGGATAATATAATCTCGTGAGAGATTCGCCAAAAAATTATATATACATATTATATTATTAATAAAATCACCTTCCATTCTTCCTATGTATCATGGGGATTCACCTATTTATTAGATATATAAATTTAGGGGGGTTCTTAAAATTTTCCCTGGGAGAGAGGGAGGGATATAGAGAAATAGTTACAAGGATAAGAGAGAGGGAGATGTGGGGCAGGGGAAAGAGAGAGAGGAATTCATGGGGAGAAGAAGAGAAGGGGATGTGGATGGAGAGGGAGAGAGAAACAAATAGAGAGATAGAGATGATGGGAGATATATTTAGGAAGAGGGTGAGGTGGGGGAGAGAAAGGGCGAGAGGGGGGAAGATATACGATGGTGGAGGTGTAAGATAGAGGGAGAGAGAGGTGAGAGGAGGAAGATATAGATAGAGAGGGAGAGAGGGAAGGAGAGGAAAATTTAGGGAGGGAGGGATGGAAGGAAATATAGACAAAGATAAATATATAACTAGAAGGGAATTATAATGTAACGAAAACCATTGATTAGTATATATATGCTTTAAATGACGAGGAACATTGAATTTTAAAATATATCCCCAAATTTGTGAATGAAGCTTAAAGTATTCATAAATTTCATAAAAATTATCTATTTTAATAATTTGAATTTTTTTTTTTGAAAAAACCTCAAAATTCACCCTCCCTCTTTTAATACTTTTATGAAGATATCACGATACCTGCTCTTCAGCAAGACAATTTGAAACATACTTTCACACTCATAATACACAGTCTCATTAATAAACATGCATATTCATGATTCCTATTTATGAATATTACTATTATCAAATATCCAGTGTACTAAAACCAAATCTTCAATGAACATCCTAGTATATGATAGACCAATATTACAAGTCCAATAGCCATACAAGACTCATTTCTAAAGAATTTTCATTATACATGACAACAATGACATGTCATGTGACACGTGTCACTTGAATTGAGTCCTTAAAAACATCTTTTTCACTTGACACACGACATTTAACCATCACTACCATGTCACCATCATCACCATGTCAACTTAGTGCCATGTCATGTCACTCATATTTGATATTAGTTATCGGTTATTTTATATAAAAAATATGGAACCCAATATTTGCTACCTCAATATCGGGCCTTCTCATATTGGTATCATAAGATATATTCTTGAAAACATTAAGATGAAATACTCAATATCTAGTACATTGATATCCTATAAATACATGCCTTGTTGGACGTAAATGTGGCAATTTGTTTGTTCTATGAGACATGTATCACCTTAATTTATGGATTTTTTTTGCATGACACATTGAATCGACGCAGTAGTTCCACATCATCAATGAAACACTTCACTCAATCCATGTCACATATCGTCTACTCATAATGTAATTTCATATTAAAACACCATATGATATTTTATATTTGGTAATCAATATCAATTTAATTATTATTAGTTTTAGTCACAATTAAAACTAATTGTGATTAGTAGATAGATTATGTAGTCAGATTTTAATTGAACACTCATATTTTTCTTTGTTTTTTTTATTTATCCATGTATGTTTCGATAACAGTTTCAGTGACCAAGGGTTTCATGTATAACATGTCAAACCCAATATATAATATACTGATATCAATAAATCAAGGTATCAAAACATAGGCATGCCTTAAAATTCCATATGGTATCCAATATCTGATATTTTAGAATAGTTTAAGATGGTTTCAACTAACGCTTAAGGGTTAATCATCAAAGGGTTTATACAATGTGATTCACATAAAATACCAATTATGATATCTATACTTCATTTCATGAATTTAATAAAAATAAGAACATCCCCATAATCAAAACCTATTTAAAACCTTATTCCATTATGAAATGATAAATTCCTTATTTTTAGTTCAAGCACTCATTCAGTGCTTCTAAGGCTTGTCATTGAGTTTAAAAGTCAATTTAGTCATTTTCATGTATGAAAGAGCCTTTTGGGCATCTTACATATGGTAAAGAAAAAATATTTGAGTAAAAAATAGGGTCAAAGACCCTCTAAGACCTTGTCAAACAAGTTTTCCTACATGAACGGATAAGTCAGCGTAAAGATAGTAATTTGTATCCCTTAAAATCCTATAGATAAGGATAAACTCAACCTCATTTGGAAACACTCCCAAGCAAGTTTGATATCCTCAAGAGAAAAGTTGGAAAAGGATGATAAAGAAAAAAAAAAGAAAGATCAAAGTTTTCGGCCTCTCTCTCTCTCATGTTAGGGTTTCTATAATTGTTAAGAAAGTCAAAGTGCTGAAATTTGATGGGAAAGTGGAATTTTTTTTAAGTTTTTGGGCAAGTCGAAGTGATATAACTTTGTTGGGAAAGTCAAAGTGTTGGAAAGTTGTTTGGAAAGTCGAAGTGTTTGATAGTTGTTCTAGTCGAAGTTGCAGAAGAAACTATTGGGTTGAAGTTCTAGAAGAAACATGGGGGTCAAAGTTCTAGAGGAAACTCCTAGGTAAAAGCTCTTGAAGAAACTGCAACATAAAATATGTCAAATAATTTAATGGAAGGACGAAGTTGTAGAAGAATCTTTTGGGGGTTGAAGTTGTAGAAGAATTTGCTGGAGGTCGAAATTGAAGAGGTTGTCAAGGAATTGCGGGTAGGAAATATCATTAAGAAGGAAATATTTGACTAGGAATTGCATAATCTTGGTCAAGGGTCATAGGTATTAGAATTATTCAATTGAAGTTCTATGAGAAGAGGAAAATTATTGTGGTTTTTCCTCTCAATTGGATAGGTATTAGCCTTAGCTGATCATCTATATATCGTATCCTCTTGTCTAATTGTTCTTTATTGTTTGATAGTTGTTTTATGATAAGAACAAAATAATAATCAAGTTGAAGAAGAATCTAATCAATATAAATACAAATACACCATAAACAATGATCAGAATAAGAGGAATCATCTAATCTAGCTGCCCTAGATTTCTCAACACTTCCAAGTTATATAAAAATGCATAATGTTTTTCACGCCTTTTATTGAAAAAGTGTGTTCATTAAAATTATCACATGATTTATTGGAATGTGGTACAAGTGGAACCAAAAGGAGAATTTCTGGTAGAACCATTACAAGTATGTTATGAAACCAGCTCCCAAAATAGAAGAAAAGAGAGATCAACGCCTTAGAAATCAACCACTTTAAGGGGGAAACCTCCATTCTATATATAGGAGTACATGGGGTAAAAATATAATCCTAGCCTAACTAACAATAATAATTTAAGGGAATAACAATAAAAATAATGGCTTTTATGGGCCACAATAATAACAATATGGGGGCTACATGGGTACATCAATAAGAATAAGATGGCTACACTAACAAAAATAAGAGACTACACTAATAATATAGGGAGATACCATGCCCCTATCCTTCAAAAAAGTGTTTTCCTCAATGCTTCAGTAGCTTTGGATGCTTTTTAATAAAATTCTCATCCTCCCATGTGGAATCGTCAGTGGGTAAGTTCTTCCACTTGATGAGATACTCTGAAATTGATAAATTGTGTAGCTGTCGAGTTCTTGTTTCATGACTACTTCGGGTTCCAATATGATTTTTCCTTCCTCAAAAAGTTATGGAAATATTTTTTGAATTGGAATTTTTTCACCTATAACCTTCTTTAAGAATGAAACATGGAAAACTAGGTGCACTCGAGAAGAAGCAGGAAGCTCCAATTTGTATGCCATAGTACCAATCTTTTACAACACATTTTAAGGACCATAGTACTTTGGAAATAATTTATTATCATTCTTAGCTTGCTTGAGGGACATTTTTTTGTATGGTTGTAGCCATAAAAATACCCAGTCTCCTATATCAAAACTTCTCTTGCTGTGATGTTGATCTTCCTATAGTTTCATTCTATTTTGTGCCAAATTTAGGTTATCCTTTCAGAGTTGGAGAGCTTATTGTTTACTCTGGATGTGATATTGCACTGATTGAACCTTGGAATTTTCCCTTAAAATTATCTTTGAGTTTCCATGTAGCTCTTGAATTGTTTCCATAAATGCAGCAGCAACTTTACTTGCTTTAAATGGATAAGGTAATTCACAAAAGTGTGTATACTTGGTAAGTCTATCAACTACCACCATGATGACACTCTTTCCTTCGGAATTAGGTAAACCTATAACAAAATCCATTAAAACCTCCTCCAAATGTTGATTTGGTATTGATAAAGGTTGTAGAAGACCCAGGGTCTTAATTGTCTCAACTTTATTTTGTTGGAAAACTAAACATGTCGCCACAAAATTTTGAATATCAGATTTAAGGCCATCCCAAAAAAACATTTCTTCACCCTGTGGTAAGTTTTTAAAAATACCAAGTGTCCTCGTAAGGGAGAGGTGTGAAATTCCAAATGAATATTTTGTTTTAGTTGGGAATTATTACAAAGATATAAGTGATATTTGTACCATAAGGAATCATTTTTCCAACTAAATGTATCAGATGTACTAGGACCTTCCTGTGAATTTTGAATCAATGTCCACACTTCTTTGTCATTCTTCAATTCATCCCTTTCTTCAGTTATCCAATCTGGTTGGATAATATAAATGGCACAAAACAATGCTTCCATCTCCTCATCCTTTCTTGAGAGTGCATCTACAACAAAATTTAGCTTCCCGTTTTTGTATATGATTTCAAAGTCATAACCCAACATCTTTGTGACCCATTTTTATTGCTCTTATGAAGATATTCTTTGTTCCAAAAAGTATTTAAGACTATCATGATCATTTTTTACCTTGAAGTGTCTTCCCATTAGGTAAGGTCACTATTTCTTTAGTGCATATAGTATTTCCAACATTTCCTTCCAATAAATATCTTTCTGTAAATACTTTCCTTTGATTGGACGCCTTTCAAAAGAAATGGGTCTTTTTTCTTGCATTAAAACAACACCAATTCCATTTCGTGAGGCATCACATTCCACAATAATGGTTTTTGTGAAGTTTGGCATAACTAAGAATAGTGTTAGGAAAATTTCCTCTTTAATATGTTCGAAGGCCTTAGTTGGTTCAAGAATCCCTGAAAATGAATATTTCTTCAATAATGTTGTTAGATGTGCTGCTATTCTCCGATAATTCTTAACAAACTTGCGATAATACCCTGTTAACCCAAGAAATCTTCGCAAATGCTTTATGGTTGTGGGGTCTTTCCATTTCTTAATGGCTTTAATTTTGTTAGGGTCTACCTTAACACCTTCCTGAGTTACAAAATGACAAATATATTCCGCCTCTTGTACTCTAAAGAAAAATTTGGAGGTTTTTGCATATAGTTGTTTCTCCTCCTATAGTTTTAGCACCTCTCAACATGTTGAACATGATCCTTCCAAGACCTCTTGTAGATTAGCTTATCATCAAAAAATACTAACATAAATTTTCTAAGGAAGGGTTTGAAAATGGAATTAATCAACCCTTTAAATGTAGAAGGTGCATTGGTCAGTCCAAAAGGCATGACCAAAAATTCATAATGACCCTCATGAGTTCGAAATGTTGTTTTCGGAATATCTTCAGTCTACATCCTAATTTGATGATATCCATAATGAATATCCATATAATTAATCAATAATAGGAATGGGAAATTTCTATTTAATAATGATATTATTGAGCTCCCTATAATCTGGACATATGCGCCATGATGCATCCTTCTTGTGCACCAATACTACTGGAGCAGAGAAAGAACTTTGAATAGGTTGAATTATACCAACCTCTAACATTTCTGCAATCATACATTCAATTTATCTCTTTTGGACATAAGGATATATGTAAGGCCTGATGTTTGGAGGAACACTTCCTGGAATCAAATGAATAGCATGATCATGATCAAGAATAGGTGGGAGTCCTTCGGGAGTTTCAAACACCTTTGAATGATTGTACATGACTTTTTAGAGATCTGCAAAAATATATGATTTTGTTGTTGAAAATTATAGTGAGAATAATCGTGTAATTAATCGTTATTATTTCTTCAGAAGATTTGTCATGAAATTAGAGCTTATTATCTTTCTCAGCTTCCCTGTGATACCCTGTAATTAAAATTCCTTTCCTTCCGAAAGAAATTTCAAGAAAAGTTCGTCAAAAATAAAATATATTGTCCCCAAAGATTGTGACCATTGTACTCCTTGTACAAAATCAACGCCTCCCATCGGAACGGAAAGAATTAGACTATTCAATACATATTCCCCCATGGATATCTTGATATTATGGCATTTTTGAGAGAAATTTATAGTTCATCCATTTGCAACCATCAATTCCTTGGCTACCTTACAATGAATAATATTATGGGTACTACCGAATCAATATACACTATTACCTTTTTCTTCTTGATATGTCCTTCTGTATTAAGAGTTTTAGGAGTTCTAATTCATGCCAATGCATTATAGGATATGGTCGGACTCATTTCTTTTTTCTCTAGGGTTTATTCCTGGCGTATATCCTCTTCTGTTAAAGTTTCTTGTTCATTTTATTCCTCCTCTTCAAAATCTACATATAATAATTGCTTCTTAGAACACTTATGACCTTTAGGGTATTTTCTATCACAAATGTAGCAAAGCCCTTTTTCTCTTTTTTCTTCTAATTGCTGTGGTTTCAACCTTGTAGGTTGTGGAAGTCTAGGAGTATCAACACTTCCATCTTTATATATGTGAGTGGTAGGCTTCCTTGTCTCCATAATTTTACATTCAATTTTTATTGCCAATATGAATGCCTTCTCCAATGAATCAGGTTCCCAAAGGCAAACCTCGTGTTGCATGTTATCCTTTAAATTCCCTATGAAGACATCAATATTGTATTCCTTTGGAATATTAGTTACCCTTATATTAAATTTTTCGAAGTCCTCAATGTGCTCCACCATTGAACCCTTTTGTTTGAGATTTATCAGTTGGTCAAAGAAGGCGTTTCTCTTTGTATCCTCATAATGGGCTATCATTTCCTCCATAAAAATTGACCAAGTGACGATTTTTTTACGGGAGAAAAGCCATCGACACCATACAAATGTATTTTATTCTAAATATAAAGTTTTAATGGGTACCTTTTGTGTGTTTTGAACATTATTGAGATAAAAATATTGCTCCATCTGTAGTATCCATGTTATGGGATCCTTGCCATCAAACTTCCTCATATTGATCTTTTAAATATGGTGGGTCTTCAATCCAACATTAGAGTTTATGAAATAATGATTAAAATTTATTTTGTTCTCATAATGAGTTTCATCAACTACATTTTTTCCATTAGGAATAATTTCTTGTATCAACTTTGCCAAACCTTCCTTCAAAACTTCCATGCCTGCTTTTACATCATTCTTCATGTCTTCCATGTTTTCTTTCATTTTTTCTTCCATGTCATCAATCTTAGCTTCCATTTCTTTCTTCAAACCATCCATCTTAGCTTCCATGCCTTTCTTCAAAACGTCCACCTTAGCTTCTACAAATTTCTTCAAAAGTTCCATTTCATTTTTTGTTGCTCTTTGAGAGAACGAAATTTGTTGCACTTGCTCTTGTAATTTTGATATATCGTGTTGCACTTATTCCTCTTCATGATTCACAGTAGAGCCTTTTGAAGTATTAATGGGTGTTGAATTCTTTTTAGGGGGGATTTTATTACCAAATACTAATATCTATGCTTCCATATGCCATTTGAATCACTTCAAAATAATTTTTCAAACAAGACTTATGGAATTTGAAAAAAAATACAGACCTTTTTTTGCTTTTGAGGACCTCAAGATTGAAACTGATGTATCTCTGTTATTTCCGATCCCCAATATTTTATCTTCAGTCCTTTAGTAGCCCTATAAATATTCTTTCCAATGCCATAGGTCTGACCTAATTTGGGTTCTTCAAGACAAAGTTATGCCCAATCTCCCACAATTACCAAATTATGGACTGGTTCAGTACATCAAACTTTTACGACATGCCACATGTGTCTATTTCCTCCCTCGACTCTAAAATTGATACAAAGAAACCTACAGTCTATGTACTATTGGCCAATTTTTACAGAATTCCAATTCGATGCTCAGAGAGAGAGTTATGATGATTTTCCAAAGGTCACTACTTTGATATGAAATTCGGGAGCCTGAAAAAACCCTAACTTCCACAGATCCTATCTCCAAAAATATTACGAACAAAGATCTGAAATTTTTACACAAAGTTCCTCAAGATTTCTTCACAAATGAGTTTTTATTTTAGCTTCTGAAACTTCATAAAAAAAAAATTTTAGTTAAAATTCCACGATGTCCTGTTTGAACTAGCGAACCAAATGTTATGAAACCAACTCCCAAAATAGAAGAAAAGAGAGATCAATGCCTTAGAAATCAGCCACTTTGAGGGGGAAACCTCCTTTACAATACATAAATGAAAAATTCTTGGATCATACTAATGAAAAAACCTCCTTTCTATATATAGGAGTACATGGGGTCACAATATAATCCTAGTTGACTTAACAATAATAATGTAAGGGCACAACAATAAAAATAGTGGCTTTTATGGGGCACAATAATAACAATATGGGGGCTATAGGGGTACAAAAATAACGATAAGGGGGCTACAATAACAACAATAATGGACTACACTAGTAATATAGGGACCTAAAAAAGTATATTATTAGAGAGAAATAATGTTGTGAAATTGAGCTATCACCAAGGTTAAAGTGTAATGAAAGAAAAATAATTACAAAAGAATTAAGTAACCAATGTAAGTATGCAATAGAAAAACTCTTATGCATAAATTGATAATTTTTGTTGGATATTATGAAAAATGATTTAGTATCTCCTAGAAAGAAGAGAATATATATATATATATATATATATATATATATATATATATATATATATATATATATATATAAATTTGAATATCAAAGGAGAATGTAACCAAACGAAGGTGTTTAACTGAACTTATCAATTAAATAAAAATTTCACAGAGAACTTATGAGGAAAATTTTGGATAAGGAAAGATGGAATATTTGAAATATTATTGCAAATGAAATAAATTAACCATTTTATCTGTGAGGTTAGAAAAATGGATTTTTGATTACAGTAAATATAGAAATATACATATGCATATTAAACACTTGTATCATTTGAAATTTCTTATAAAGGATTTGTATAATCAAATCCTAAGAAAACCCTTACTATGTTATAATAAATAGGGTTAATAAATTGAACATATAAAGACAATATATACTATTTTAGAGTCTTGAAATGCCATATTAATATAACACGGATGGTAAACCAATCATTCAAACTAGTAAACAAATAATATATTAAGATGGTAAGAGTATTAAATTGAGATGAAGGAAAAGAAAGGAATTTTTCCATCTTATAGGAATGCAAAGAATTACAAAAAAACTTGTAATTGAGAATTATAACAAGAAGGTAATATCTAACTCTAGTTATGGGAAAAAGGAAAATATTCTTTCAGCATAGCTAAAACATAAATTTTAGGTCTGTTATAAATATAGATACCATACTAAATCTGAAAGGAGAACGATTATGACTAAATCAAACAAAACAACATATATATGTGTCTATGTGCATGTGTGCATGTGTCGGTGAATAACATAGATATGAAATAAGAGTCTACAGCTTGTTAAGGCTCATGGAATTTGTATACAAATCATAATGCTAGTAGGTTTATAAATTTAACAATAAACATTGACTTGGGTTATCATGAAAAAAATTATTTACAGATTCATGCCAAGAAAACTTCAGGGAGATTTTGTGTGAATTTAAAAACGTCTAAATTGTAAGCCAAAGAAGTCAAAGTTAGTTCCATGACTAAGGTGAATGCCATTGGTACGATTTGAATAAGATTTTTTCTTTCCACATGCCATAAATGTAACCATTTATAACCCACAAAGGATTACTATTATGAAGAAATAGGTATAGAGCGATAAAGGTAACCATACAAAACAAAAATTGAACAAGAAAATCATATTTGAACAATCAAAATTAAGAGTATGGAGAATCGAAACTCTAAAAGTACCATTTTAGTGCCTTGGCCATTAGTAGTCATACCTAAAATAGGCACCAAGTTTCTTTATTAACCAATAGAGAATAGTGAAGAAAACCCAATTCCCTATAGGAATTATAAAAAAAGAGAATTTCACTTTTTTCTAAAATGGCATGGCACATATAGCATAGAGAAATAGAAAGTATCTTACCTAGATTTCCATTAAATCCAAAGTGTCAGAAATAATAAAATTTAAACTCCAATTGCACCCTCAGAACCACATAAAGGGTTTATTGTGTCGAACCCAAAACAAAAACCCAAAATTATATAAAATAAGGAAATTGGGAGATGAAATAGAGGGTACATTTTGAGGAGTGCGATGAATTCAAAACTATGGAAAATATAAATTTATGTAGGGCTTGCGTTTACATGGTAAAACCATATTGAAGTCTTTTTTAGGAAAATAAGAACACCATTAAGAAATATTAATGGAATAAAGCAAAAAACACAAAAAAAATAATAAATTTATGTGTAAAGTCTCCATTATGAGGACAGTACCTCTATTCTTTGAATAGAAAATGTATAAGTTCAACCCATTAATGTCAAAGGGGTTGTGAATGAGGTTATTTTAGTTCACCCAACTGGGGTTGAAATTTGTAAACCCATGGGGACTCCTCTTGCATGAAACTGGAGGAAGGAGGATGCTACTTCAGGTGAGGTAGTGGACGTTATTGTTTACAGGCAGCTTGTGTGTTCACTCATATACTTCATGGGCACATGACCATACATATTCTACGCAGTTAACCAACTTAGTCAAGCTATGGTTAAGCTGACCAAGCTCTTATGGAAGGTCGGGAAGCATGTATTGAGATATATCAGGGGAATTAAAAAGCATGGATTATCGTACAAACGGATAGAGGGAGTGAAGCTTCAAGGCTTCATCGATGCATATTGGGTAGGCAGTCCATTAGATAGGAAGATCACATCAGGAGGGATCTTCAGCATATGATTGACATCAGTTTCTTGGTAGAACAGGAAGCAAAGATCAGTTGCACTCAGTTCAGCTGAGGCATAGTACATGGCAGCTAGTCAGGCAGCATGTGAGGCCATCTGGATGAGGAAGATAATTGTTGGTTTGTTTGGTAATCAGACGGATCCAACAGTGATACATTGTGATAACTAGAGTTGTATAAACTATCGGTTAATCTAGTATTCCATGATAGGCCCAAGCCTATTGACATTCTATACTGCCATCTCAAATATTTTGTTCAGAGACACATTATGTTACTTCAGTACATTCCCATGAAGGATCAGGATGAAAATATTCTGACGAAGGTGCTCGGCAAGAGAAAAATCGAATACCACAGAGGCAGGATCAGGGTAGTTGATAATTCCTTTCTTGTTGAGAGTGGGTGTTGAAAAGTCAACAAGAAATGTGTGTCTAATTCAATTTTCCCTTAATTAAATTGGATAATAAATTTTAATCTTATATTATAATCACTTGTAATAGTTATCTGATTGTGATAGACTCAGTTAGCTCATGAAATTTGTGTTGAGGGTGTTTGGTGAGGCATGTAGAGTGATTCTATTTATTTAAGAGTCCAAGTTGAAGTTATTGTATTATTTTAATGCATGAGAAATTAATTAAATCAATTAATTGAGTGAAAATCAGTTTAACTGATGTATCTCTGTAATTTCAGATCCCCAAGATTTTGTCTTCAGTCCTTTAGTAGCCCTCTAAATCTTCTTTCCAATGCCATAGGTTTGACCTAATTTGGATTCTTCATGACAAAGTTATGTCCAATCTCCCACAATTACCAAAAGTATGGACTAGTTCAGTACATCAAACTTTTACGACATGCCACATGTCACTATTTCCTCCTCCGGCTCTAAAATTGATCCAAAGAAACCTAAAGTCTCTGTACTATTGGCCAATTTTTACAGAATTCCAATCCAATGCTCAGAGAGAGAGTTATGATGATTTTTTTAAGGTCACCACTTTGATATGAAATTCAGGAGCCTGAAAACACCCTAACTTCCACAGATCCTATCTCCGAAATTTTTTTGAACAAAGATCTGAAATTTTTACACAAAGTTCCTCAAGATTTCTTCGCAAATGGGTTTTTATTTTAGTTTCTAAAACTTCATAAAAAAAAAATTATAGTTAAAATTCCACGATGACCTGTTTGAAGTAGCAAAACCCTAGAATCCAAAGCTCTGATACCATATGTTATGAAACCAACTCCCAAAATAGAAGAAAAGAGAGATCAATGCCTTAGAAATCAGCCACTTTGAAGGGGAAACCTCCTTTGCATTACATAAATGAAAAATTCTTGGATCATACTAATGAAAAAACTTCCTTTCTATATATAGGAGTACATGGGGTCACAATATAATCCTAGTCGACATAACAATAATAATGTAAGGGCACAACAATAACAATAGTGTCTTTTATGGGGCACAATAAAAATAATATGGGGGCTACAGGGGTAAAAAATAACGATAAGGGGGCTACACTAACAACAATAATGGACTGAACTAGTAATATAGGGACCTAAAAAAGTATAAGATCAGAGAGAAATCATGCTGTGAGATTGATCTATCACTGAGGTTAAAGTGTAATGAAAGAAAAAGAATTACAAAATAATTAAGTAACCAATAGAAGCAATAGAATTAAGTATGCAATATAAAAAATCTTATGCATAAAATGATAAATTTTGTTGGATATTATGAAAGATCATTTAGTATCTCCTAGAAAGAAGATAATATATATATATATATATATATATATATATATATATATATATATATATATATATATATATATTAGTTTGAATATCAAATGAGAATGTAACCAAATGAAGGTGTTTAACTGAACTTATCAATTGAATAAAAATCTCACAGAGAACTTATGAGGAAAATTTTGGATAAGGAAAGATGGAATATTTGAAGTATTATTGCAAATTAAATAAATTATCCATTTTATCTGTGAGGTTAGAAAAATGGATTGTTGATTATGGTAAATATAGAAATATACATATGTATATTAAACACTTGTATCATTTTAAATTTCTTATAAAGTATTTGTATATTCAAATCCTAAGAAAACCCTTACTATGTTATAAAAAATAGGGTTAATAAATTGAACATAGAAAGACAATATATACTAGTTCAGAGTCTCAACATGCCACATTAATATAACAGGGATGGTAAACCAATCATTCAAACTAGTAAACAAATAATACATTAATATGGTAAGAGTATTAAATTGAGATGAAGGAAAAGAAAGGAATTTTTCCATTTTATAGGAATGCAAACAATTACAAAAAAATTTGTAACTGAGAATTATAACAAGAGCGTAATATCTAACTCTAGTTATGGGAAAAAGGAAAATATTCTTTCAGCATAGTTAAAACATAAATTTTAGGTCTTTATAGATATAGGTACCATACTAAATCTAAAAGGAGAACGATTATGACTAAATCAAACAAAAACTTGAAATTTGTAGACTCCTCTTGCAGGAAACTGGAGGAAGGAGGATGCTACTTCAGGTGAGGTAATGGACATTATTGTTTACAGGCAACTTTTGTGTTCACTCATATACTTCGAGAACACATGAACATACATATTCTACGTAGTTAACCAACTTAGTCAAGCTATGGCTAAGCTGACCAAGCTCTTTTGGAAGGCGGGGAAGCATGTATTGAGATATATCAGGGGAACTACAAAGTATAGATTATGGTACAAACGGATAGAGGGAGTGAAGCTTCAAGGCTTCAACGATGTAGATTGGGTAGGCAGTCCATTAGACAGGAAGATCACATTAGGAGGGATCTTCAGCATAGTATTGACATTATTTTCTTGGTAGAACAAGAAGCATAGATTAGTTGCACTCAGTTCAGTTGAGGCATAGTACACGGCACCTATTCAGACAGCATGTGAGGCCATCTGGATGAGGAAGATACTTGTTGGTTTGTTTGGTCATAAGATGGATCCAACAGTGATACATTGTGATAACCAGAGTTGCATAAAACTATCGGTTAATCTAGTATTCCATGACAGGTCCAAGCATATTGATATTCGGTACTGCCATCTCAGATATTGTGTTCAGAGACACATTATGTTACTTCAGTACATTCCCATGAAGGAACATGATGAAAATATTCTGACGAAGGTGCTCGGCAAGAGAAAATTCGAATACTGCAGAGGCAGGATCAGGGTAGTTGATAATCCCTTTCTTGTTGAGAGAGGGTGTTGAAATGTCAACAAGAAATGTGTGTCTAATTCAATTTCCCCTTAATTAAATTGGATAATAAGTTGTAATCTTATTTTATAATCACTTGTAATAGTTAATTAATTGTGATAGAATCAGTTAGCTTATGAAATTCGAGTTGAGCGTGGTTGGTGAGGCATGTAGAGTGATTCTATTTATTTTAGAGTCCAAGTTGAAGTTATTGTATTAGTTTAATGCATGAGAAATCAATTAAATCAATTAATTGAGTTAAAATCAATTTAACTACTTCTAACTGATTGTTACACTAGTGAGAGGTCAAGTGAATTAAATGAAATTTAATTCACATGCAGTGATATATCAAGTGACTAATGATTTACTATTAATAGATGCATGCATGTCAGTTCTGATGAAGGCCCAGTTGAGACAATGGTTAAAGGGATGTTAACTATCAGTTTTATTATTATTAAATTTCCCGTGCACAATTACACACCCATAGGATTTACCATGAGAATTGCACAATTTTGGAAATTTGAAGTTCCTAAATAATAAGGATTTAATTCTCTTAGAATTGCGCAAGGCAGGCAGGCTAAGAAGAGGCCAGAAATTGGCTAAGTGTTGGTCGATTTTATCCAGATCAGTGTGAGAGAGTTGGTAGAGTGCAAAATAATCTTGTGAGAAGAGTGCATTGTATTGATTCATGATTCATTGGTTGAATATACAATAGAAGATAGAGGGGTTTTGAGCAGCAAGCTCTCCCCAGGAAAAATACATGTGTTGTGGATTGTTTTGCTTCTTTCTTTTACTTGGTGTGATTATGTGATCGTGTTTATTTTCCGCAATTAATTTTTAAAGGGATTAAATATCTTTCTTTAGCATATCACATGATTGGATTGAATCCATTGGTATACATATTGTTTGTATAATTTCTACAGACTTGACCCTAGAAAAAAATGTACTCTCCGTAATGTGAACATAGATAGTAATATTAAAGCTAATGCTAAGGCTCAAGGCTAATTGGCCTTGTATTAGAGGAGAAAAAAAGGAAAACATTAAACATACGCATTTTACCAGCACATTGAGGGCTATGAATCTGAGCCTGCAACCCAAATAGGTTCTTGTGGACCATCAGAAAGCCTTCCTACCATGGGGGGAGTACCCACCTGGTGCTAAATCTGCTCAATCCTTTAATATAGATCTTATAAGTGTCCATGTAGCTGTTCCATCTAATGGAGAATATCCAAGAAATATTCACGATTTTCTTAGATAATCCTCCCTATAAGAAACTTCATTCGCCAATATGGGTTCATTGTTGGCATATAGTGGTTGAACTGACCACTAATATGCCATGTGTATGGGGTCTAGTATACCCATTCAGTTAGGACCTTTGTATCTGAGAGGGAGTTCATATAAGAAGAGGTCTCCCTTTCCACCTGAGTACATTCTTATTATAAATGCCTTAGTGTTACTTCTTAGCAATGAGAAGAAAACCCCTCTATACGGCAATGCATCGGAGTATGTCCCTCGTGGTCTCTCTTTTGGTGTTAGGTTTCCCTCCATCCAACATGACCCTTTGTATTGACATGAATAACCTACCAACTGAATTCCTCGATGTGTGGTGTAACTCCACCTGACCAATTAGACCATAGGTATAAAGAGAGTGACTGAGACTCCATAATCCCTAGACCATGCAAGGAGAGGAGGAGGTGTCATCCCAATAAATTTTCTCGATAACCAACCATTGGGGGTTAATTATCCCAATTTCCCCCCCCCCCCACCACGTATCTTCCTCACACCAACCTATAGACCCACAAAAATGCCCTTAAAACCACGTGGTAGATATCCCATTATGTGCCAAAAGAAAGACCAGGCCTATGATGCCCCTCTTGGATTAGAATAATAATACCAAAGACAATGTTATAGACTTCCCACCCCCGGAAAACCATCCACCACGTAGCAATAGACATACTAACAAACCAACAGGAGAACCACACCAACAAGGTGAAAAAACATAGATGGAGGCACTCGTTGAGAGGGGAATACACCAACAAAAATTTCATATAACCACTCCTACTCCCAACCATTTCCCCGACACCAAGTTAGATAGTTGCAAACACACTCGTAGAATCTCCATGCAATCACTATAAAAAACTTGTGAAAATAATATAATATTTGAAACATTAGAAAGGAAAAACAATAAGAATCATTACCTGGATATGGAAAACAAGGTTTATACCTCTTGTATTCAACCAAGAAAAGGGCCTATTTCCATTGCAAACAATAGAAAGGAGTGGTAGGAAACATATACCAAATTGATAAGGAAAAAATGGTAGTTTTCTAACTCTACTACATTTATCCAATTGAACTTAAGAAAATAAATTATGAAACAACATTCATCTTTACCTCTACTTAGCTAAAACTGCCAAGGTTGGAAGTTAATTGCTACCACTTCTAGGTGTGCCCTTAGTTAGGTTTGATGCTCCACCCTGCGAAAACATCTCTTGAAGCATATTTCCTCTCGGAACCTTTCACATCTGGTGTCCTTCACTGTAAGATGCAGTTCTACAACACTTTGATACTCTATAGTGTTATCTGTTATTGGAAAATATTATAGAGCTTGTAAGCTCACCACATTTTCTCCATGGTTCGTGCTCAATTGGATATAGTGTTCTCTCACGTGGGATGGGCCTTCGTGCCTTTTTACCATGTGAAGTTGCTCAGATAGGTGATCCACCACTACATGAGTTTTTTCACTTGGCCTTTGAGACCCTTCACCCACCTCATTAAAATCCACAAACATCGAGGAGTGAATTACAATAATTAGATCCAGAATATTCACACTCTGCACATCCCTGAAGGGTTCGACCAACTGATAAACCATGTCTCACTACATTTTCTCAAGTGACTGCATTTTAATTACCACCCATCTTAGCATTTAAACTCGTTGGGATGGGTTGCCACGTCCCTTGACCCATTAGCCAGGCGGGGTAGTAACTACCCATTCACCACCTCTTCACCTCCCTCCTCGTGCCCTTTCAACCTCGATAGTCACTTAATTTGGGTTTATTATAAATTATTATAAATTATAAAAAGCTAATATATGTATTAAATATATATACATATAAAAAAAATGTAATAATATTCTTAAAACTTTAGATTCACTCCCACTTTAGCATGTAAATTTTTAACTTGTAAATAGCTCTTGTATCCATACCATGAACCAATATCATGGCTTATCAATAACACATACTTAATATGACATGTGACTTTTATTTTTAATGAACTAATTTAACATAACTTAATCAAAAGAGTATAACTAAGAGATCAATCTCAACCATTAATTTGTGAATACTACTATGAATATTTTAACATATTCTAATAAAGATTAAAACTCCATCATCCTCCTAATAATCATTGATAATTAAGTTATTCTTAAACAAACATACCGATTAACATAATAATATAATTTCTATAAGCATAAACTACAATAATCAATCGAAGGCTAATTTAAATAATAGATATACAATATAAAAATAAATAAATATACAATTAAATATATTGTAAATATTGATATTTATAAAATCTTATAATACATTCAAATTATTATAATATTTTATAAATATTAACAATATACCCATAGAATTTGACCAGTAAAAGGTACTATTAATAAAGTTGATAAAAATTCAATTTCTGAAGAAAAAAAAATATTATTCTTAAATTAAATTGCATCACGTTAGTAATAAAATTTATTAAGATGAAAAACAATAAAAATATTACGAGTTCTCTCAGTTCTCTGTCGATTAGGAGTTTCGTATTTTAAAATTTAATATTTCAAAAATATTATCACTATCCTAAATTTAGGGTTTAGGATGCATGTGTGATCGAACAAACCCGTGGAGACGGATATGGCCCAATTGGATACTGTATCTGTTGGTGGAAAGAGACGGGTTTTATGCACAAAAGGACTGCGGATGGTCCAGTGATTAACGTGTTGTTATTGGTAGAATCATGAGTAAGACAACAGAGATGAAATGGCATGTCGCCAATAATCTTTCTTTTATCTTCCGCTACCAACAATAAATCTTTATCTTCCGTTGCCAACAATCAGTAAATTTCAGTTAAAAATAAATAGCTTTCAGTTAACCAGACAATAGTTAACTTTCAGTTAATACATAACTTTCACTTAACCGTGAATGCACCAATGATTAACGTGTTGTTATTGGTGGAATCACGAGTATGAGCGCAGATATGGAATGGCATGTCGCCAATAATCCTTCTGTATCTTCCGCCGGCCACCGCTCACACACTGGCGATGGAAGCACCATATTCATTTCCACTTCTTGCAGTTTTCCTAATAAAAAAAATCGATACCGTTTAGATGTGTGCAACCTGAATGTATAAAATATTGAATCTTAAACAACCCTCAAACAAGGAAAGGCTTCGCCCAGATTGAGAGAGTAGAGAGCGGGAATGTTGGAGGGAATGTTGGGCAGATTTTCAGTGACTCATATACTTGAGGATGTTACCTTATTAATGTGGATGGGGGCATACTCTATTCTATTCTATTGTTAGAGGCATTAATAGGGTAGCATTCTCTAGCATATGAATTAATGGGAGCATCTGAATATGTGGCTATACACAAAAGAAGGAGATACCGTTAGAGGTGAGCAGGATGAGGTATAAAATCTTGAAGCCTAAACATACCTCAAACAGAGATAGGCATTCTGACATGGCTGAGAGTATAGAGCGGAATGAGGAGGGAATGATGAGCAGATTCTCAGTGACTCATATACTGGAGGATGTTACCTTATTAATGTGGATGTGGGGCGTATTCTATTCTATTATGAATGAGAGGCATTAATAGGGTAATATTCTCGAGCATATGAATCAATGAGGAATATGTGGCTATAGACAATGGAAGGAGGGCATATTTTGAGGGACTCATGCTGGTGAAGGTTAGAAGGTTAGTGTATTAATGTTTGGGATATTAATTTGGTATAATATTTATTTTAGAAAATAGGTCTTCCAAGCGATAAATTAGTGTGCAAGCTAATTTATTAAATAAATTGGAAATGTGTCTAATTTAAATTTCCCTTAATTAAATTGGACAATAAATTGCAATATTATCTCATAAACACTTGTAATAGTTAACTAAGTGTGATAGACTCAGTTAGCTCATGAATTTTAAGTTGAGGGTGGGTGGTGAGGCATGCAAAGTGACTCTATTAGTTTTGGAGTCCATGTTGGAGTTAGTGCATTAGTTTAATGCATGAGAAATCAGTTAACTCAATTAAGTGAGTTAAAGTTAGTTTAACTAGTTGTAACTGATTGTTGCACTAGTGAGAGGTAAATTGAATTAACCCAGATTTAATTCACATGCTGTCATCTCTCAAGTGACTAATGATTTACTATTAATAGTTGCATGCATGTCAGTTCGAATGAAGACCTAGTTGAGACAAAGGTTAAAGGGATGTTAACTATCAGTTGTATTTTTAGAAAACTTCCTAGATGTAGTTAACACACCACATGATTTCCCATGATAATTGGGGAGTCAAGGAAGGATTAAATTCCTAAATAATAGGGATTGCATTCCACATGAATTTCCTAAGCAAGGCAGGCTCAGCAGAGGCAGGAAATTTGTTAATTGTTTGTCGATTTTGTCCAGATCAGTGTGAGACAGTCACGATAATGCAACAGACTCTTGTGAGAAGAGTGTATTATATTGTTTCATGATTCCTTGGTTCATTATACAATAGAGATAGAGGGGTTTTGAGCAGGAAAAATATGTGTTGTATATTGATTTGCTTCTTTATTTTACTTGATGTGATTGTGCGATCGTGTTTAATGCAAGATCATATTGAATCCATTGGTATACATATTGTTTGTATAATTTCTACAAAACATGGAAAAAAATAATTTTAATGATTTGGGATAGTTATATAATAAATTTGAAGATTGTTTAAAAACATGAAATATATATAGAGGAATTAGCTTGCCAAATATATAATTTCCATTTATAGAGATTATTTTTAACTACAAGAATTTTGATTTTTCCTATCATTGGTATGATAATTTTCATTTAAAATGTAATGCATATGTTTATGCTAGTGAAGCCTTTCAATATGTAAATGATGGAATATTTTGATAAAAAAATCTAGAGTTTTACAGAACAAAATATTCCAGTGCACAACTATTTTCCAAAATTTATGGTCTTAGTTTATATTTCCCTTAAATTATGGAATTCATTATGTCCTTGAAATTGCAATGTATTTTGTGAGAAAAATCTCAGGGTTTCTTAACATTATCAAACAATATTCTTCTTCTTCCTTTAATTGTTAGTATTAATGACCTCTAGTGCACTATATAATTATTGTTTGAAATATTTAAGAGGAAAGAAAGTTATAGTGGCAATAAGAAATCGATGGATTTTAAAATCATTATATATATCAAGAGAATAATGTATTAACAATTGTCAACACTATTAATTTTTTATTATATATTTATAATATATGTAATCAAATCTACATGTGTATGTAGTTTCATTGATGGTGGATTTACCTAATGTATAGAAGAATGATGTGAAACTTATATATGTTTTCTCAAAAAATTGTTTTCATGTATTTGCATCCGAAACCACAATGTGTTATGATCCTCAACCTATATCTAAATCAATCAAATCATCATGCACATAATAATCCTGGAAGAAAAAATTGAAGTCCAAATTATTATGTGCACATTCCTATCACTAACATTGTGCACACGTTTCTAGCATTAAGAGGACATCCACGTTCCTATTATTAAAATGAATGTGTATTAATAGTGGTAATAATTCATGTAAATCCCTACACTAGTGACTTTAGCATATGGGAAATGGTTGATGTGTGGTTGGGGGAGAGGGAGGGATAGAGAGAATGTGGGAGATAAAGGGAAAGAGAGAGAGAGAGAAAGAGAGAGAGGGGGAGGGAGGCAGGGAGGGGGGTGGGGGTAGAAATAATGAATGAGTGAGGGGTAAAATGTCGGGGGGGAGTGTGTGAGATTTGAATTGGGATAGAGATAAGGAAAGAGGGTGGGAAAGTGATAAGGAGAGAGATAGTTATTAGAGACACAACAGGTAGAGAGAGACAAATTTGGAGGGGGGTAAAGATAGAGAAGGATAGATGGAAACATAAATATATAGAGGTAAATATATAGAGAGAAAGAGTTGGAGGGGGGTTGTTGTGAAGTGGGGATTAAGGGAGGGAGGGATTTATAGATAAATAGAGGAAGGGGGGGAAATTATGGGAGAGAATGAGAGAGATAGGTATTATGGGTGGAGTGGTAGAGGGAGAGAGGGAGGGATATAGAGACATAGTTACAAGGATAAGAGAGAGGGAGATGTGGGGCAGGGGAAAGAGAGAGGAATTCATGGGGAGAAGGAGAGAAGGGGATGTGGATGGATAGGGAGAGAGAAACAAATAGAGAGATAGAGATAAGGGGAGATAGATTTAGGAAGAGGGTGAGGTGGGAGAGAGAAAGGGAGAGAGGGGGGAAGATATACGATGGTGGAGGTGTAAGATAGAGGGAGAGAGAGGTGAGAGGAGGGAGATATAGATAGAGAGGGAGAGAGGGAAGGAGAGGAAAATTTAGGGATGGAGGTATTGAAGGAAATATAGACAAAGATAAATATATAACTAGAAGGGAATTATAATGTAACGAAAACCATTGATTAGTATATATATGCTTTAAATGACGAGGAACATTGAATTTTAAAATATATCCCCAACTTTGTGAATGAAGCTTAAAGTATTCATAAATTTCATAAAAATTATCTATTTTAATAATTTGAATCTTTTTTTTTTGAAAAAAACTCAAAATTTACCTTCCCTCTTTTAATACTTTTATGAAGATATCACGATACCTGCTCTTCAACAAGACAGTTTAAAACATACTTTCACACTCATGATACACAGTCTCATTAATAAACATGCATATTCATGATTCCTATTTATGAATATTACTATTATCAAATATCCAGTGTACTAAAACCAAATCTTGAATGAACATCCTAGTATATGATAGACCAATATTACAAGTCCAATAGCCATATAAGACTCATTTATAAATCATTTTCATTATACATGACAACAATGACATGTCATGTGACACGTGTCACTTGAATTGAGTCCTTGAAAACATCTTTTTCACTTGACACACGAAATTTAACCATCACTACCATGTCACCATCATCACCATGTCAACTTAGTGCCGTGTCATGTCACTCATATCTGATATTAGTTATCGGTTATTTTATATAAAAAATATGAAACCCAATATTTGCTACCTCAATATCGGGCCTTCTCATATTGGTATCATAAGATATATTCTTGAAAACATTAAGATGAAACACCTAATATCTAGTATATTAATATCCTATAAATACATTCCTTGTTGGACGTAAATGTGGCAATTTGTTTGTTCTATGAGACATGTATCACCTCAATTTATGGATTTTTTTTGCATGACACATTGAATTGACGTGGTAGTTCCACATCATCAATGAAACACTTCACTCAATCCATGTCACATATCGTCTACTCATAAAGTAATTTCATATAAAAACACCATATGATATTTTATATTTGATAATTGATATCAATTTATTTATTATTAGTTTTAGTCACAATTAAAAGTAATTGTGATTAGTAGATAGATTATGTAGTCAGATTTTAATTGAACACTCATATTTTCCTTTGTTTTTTTTATTTATCCATGTATGTTTTGATAACAGTTTCATTGACCAAGGGTTTCATGTATAACATGTCAAACCCAATATATAATATACTGATATCAATAAATCAAGGTATCAAAACATAGGCATGCCTTAAAATTCCATATGGTATCCAATATTTGATATTTTAGAATAGTTTAAGATGGGTTCAACTAACGCTTAAGGGTTAATCATCAAAGGGTTTATACAATGTGATTCACATAAAATACCAATTATGATATCTCTACTTCATTTCATGAATTTAATAAAAATAAGAACATCCCCATAATCAAAACCTATTTAAAACCTTATTCCATTATGAAATGATAAATTCCTTATTTTTAGTTCAAGCACTCATTTAGTGCTTCTAAGGCTTGTCATTGAGTTTACAATTCAATTTAGTCATTTTTATGTATGAAAGAGCCTTTTGGGCATCTTACATATGGTAAAGAAAAAATATTTGAGTAAAAAATAGGGTCAAATACCCTCTAAGACCTTGTCAAACAAGTTTTCCTACATGAATGGATAAGTCAGCGTAAAGATAGTAATTTGTATCCCTCAAAAGCCTATATATAAGGATAAAATAGACCTCATTTGGAAACACTCCCAAGAAATTTTGATATCCTCAAGAGACTAGTTGGAAAAGGACGATAAAGAAAAAGAAAAGAAAGATCAAAGTTTTGGGCCTCTCTCTTTCTCTTGTTAGGGTTTCTATAATTGTTAAGAAAGTCAAAGTGCTGAAAGTTGATGGGAAAGTGGAAGTTTTTTAAATTTTTTGGGCAAGTCGAAGTGATAGAACTTTTTTGGGCAAGTCAAAGTGTTGGAAAGTTGTTGGGAAAGTCGAAGTGTTTGATAGTTGTTCTAGTCGAAGTTGCAAAAGAAACTATTGGGTTGAAGTTCTAGAAGAAACATGGGGGTCAAAGTTCTAGAGGAAACTCCTAGGTCAAAGCTTTTGAAGAAACTGCAACATCAAATATGTCAAATAATTTAATGGAAGGACGAAGTTGTAGAAGAATCTTTTGGGGGTTGAAGTTGTAGAAAAATTTGCTGGAGGTCGAAATTGAAGAGGTTGTCAAGGGATTGCGGGTAGGAAATCTCGTTAAGAAGGAAATATTTGACTAGGACTTGGAGAATCTTGGTCAAGGTTCATAGGTATTGGAATTCTTCAATTGAAGTTCTATAAGAAGAGGCAAATTCTTGTGGTTTTTCCTCTCAATTGGATAGTTATTAGGCTTAGCTGATCACCTATATATCGTATCCTGTTGTCTAATTGTTTTTTATCGTTTGATAGTTGTTTGATGATAAGAACAAAATAATAATCAAGTTGAAGAAGAATATAATCAATATAAATACAAATACACCATAAACAATGATCAGAATAAAAGGAATCATCTAATCTAGTTGCCCTAGATTTCTCAACACTTCCAAGTTATATAAAAATGTATAATGTTTTTCATGCCTTTTATTGAAAAAGTGTGTTCATTAAAATTATCACATGATTTATTAGAATGTGGTACAATTCGAACCAAAAGGAAAATTTCTGGTAGAACCATTACAGCTATGTTATGAAACCAGCTCCCAAAATAGAAGAAAAGAGAGATCAACGCCTTAGAAATCAACCACTTTGAGGGGGAAACCTCCATTCTATATATAGGAGTACATGGGGTAAAAATATAATCCTAGACAAACTAAAAATAATAATGTAAGGGCATAACAATAAAAATAATGGCTTTTATGGGCCACAATAATAACAATATGGGGGCTACATCGGTACATCAATAACAATAAGAGGGCTACACTAACAAAAATAAGAGACTACACTAATAAGATAGGGACCTACCATGCCCCTATCCTTCAAAAAAGTGTTTTCCTCAATGCTTCAGTAGCTTTGGATGATTTTTTATAAAATTCTCATCCTCCCATGTGGAATCGTCAGTGGGTAAGTTCTTCCACTTGATGAGATACTCTGAAATTGAAAAATTGTGTAGCTTTCGAGTTCTTGTTTCATGACTACTTCAGGTTCCAATATGAATTCTCCTTCCTCATCAAGTTATGGAAATATTTTTTGAACTAGAATTTTTTCACCTATAACATTCTTTAAGAATGAAACATGGAAAACTAGGTGCACTCGAGAAGAAGCAGGAAGCTCCAATTTGTATGCCATAGTACCAATCTTTTACAAAACATTTTAAGGACCACAGTACTTTGGCGATAATTTATTATCATTCTTAGCTTGCTTGAGGGACATTTGTTTGTATGGTTGTAGCCGTAAAAATACCCAGTCTCCTATATCAAAACTTCTCTCACTGTGATTTTGATCTTCCTATCGTTTCATTCCATTTTGTACCAAATTTAGGTTATCCTTTAAGAGTTGGAGAACTTGTTGTTTACTCTCGACGTGATATTGCACTGATTGAACCTTGGAATTTTCTCTTAAATATGATGTGATGGATGGTGGATGATATCCATAAAGTGCCGTAAATGGGGTCATTTTTTCTATTGTATGGAAGGAAGCATTAAACCACCATTCATCCATAGGTAACCACTTGACCCATTGTGTTTGTTTATAATATACAAAACAACGAAGATATACTTCCAAATTTTTTTTCACTATATCAGTTTTCCCGTCAAATTGAGTAGGATAAGATGAGCTATGAGCTTGTTGAGTACCCAAACAAGAAAATAATTCTGCCCAAAAATTTCCAGTAAAAATGGGATCTTTTTCCCTTAAAATTATCTTTGGGTTTCCATGTAGCTTTCAAGTTGTTTCCATAAATGCAGCAGCAACTTTACTTGCTTTAAATGGATAAGGTAATTCACAAAAGTGTGTATACTTGGTAAGTCTATCAACTACCACCATGATGACACTCTTTCCTTCAGATTAGGTAAACCTATGACAAAATCCATTAAAACCTCCTCCCAATTTTGATTTGGAATTGATAAAGGTTGTAGAAGAGCCAGGGTCTTAATTTTCTCAACTTTATTTTGCTGGAAAACTAAACATGTCGCCACAAACTTTTGAATATCAGATTTAAGGCCATCCCAAAAAAACATTTCTTCACCCTGTGGTAAGTTTTTAAAAATACCAAGTTTCCTCGTAAGGGAGAGGTGTGAAATTACAAATGAATCTTTTGTTTTAGTTGGGAATTATTACAAATATATAAGTGATATTTGTACCATAAGGAATCATTTTTCCAACTAAATGTATCAGATGTACTAGGACCTTCCTGCAAATTTTGAATCAATGTCCACACTTTGTCATTCTTCAATTCATCCCTTTCTTTGGTTATCCAATCTGGTTGGATAATATAAATGGCACAAGGCAATGCTTCCACCTCCTCATCCTTTCTTGAGAGTGCATCTGAAACAAAATTTAGCTTCCCGTTTTTGTATATAATTTCAAAGTCATAACCCAACATCTTTGTGACCCATTTTTACTGCTCTTATAAATATAGTCTTTGTTCCAAAAAGTATTTAAGACTATCATGATCATTTTTTACCTTGAAGTGTCTTCCCATTAGGTAAGGTCACCATTTCTTTAGTGCATATAGTATTGCCAACATTTCCTTCCAATAAATATCTTTCTGTAAATACTTTCCTTTGATTAGACACCTTTCAAAAGAAATGGGTCTTTGTTCTTGCATTAAAACAACACCAATTCCATTTCGTGAGGCATCACATTCCACAATAATGGTTTTTGTGAAGTCTGGCATAACTAAGATTAGTGTTAGGAAAATTTCCTCTTTAAGATTTTCAAAGGCCTTAGTTGGTTCAAGAGTCCCTGAAAATGAATATTTCTTCAATAATGTTGTTAGATGTGTTTCTATTCTCTGATAATTCTTAAAAAACTTGCGATAATACCCTGTTAACCCAAGAAATCCTCGAAAATGATTTATGGTTGTGGGGTCTTTCCATTTCTTAATGGCTTTAATTTTGTTAGGGTCTACCTTAACATCTTCTTGAGTTACAAAATGACAAATATATTCCACCTCTTGTACTCTAAAGAAAAATTTGGAGGTTTTTGCATATAATTGTTTCTCCTCCTATAGTTTGAGCACCTCTCAACATGTTGAACATGATCCTTCCAAGACTGGTTGTAGATTAGCATATCATCAAAAAATACTAACATAAATTTTCTAAGGAAGGGTTTGAAAATGGAATTAATCAACCCTTTAAATGTAGAAGGTGCATTGGGCAGTCCAAAGGCATGACCAAAAATTCATAATGACCCTCATGAGTTCGAAATGTTGTTTTCGGAATATCTTCAGTCTACATCCTAATTTGATGATATCCAGAACGAATATCCATATAATTCATCAATAATAGGAATGGGAAATTTCTATTTAATAATAATATTATTGAGCTGCCTATAATGTGGACACATGCGCCATGATCGATCCTTCTTGTGCACCAATACTATTGGAGTAGATAAAGAACTTTGAATAGGTTTAATTATACCAACCTGTAACATTTCTGCAATCATACATTCAATTTCTCTCTTTTGGACATAAGGATATATGTAAGGCCTGATGTTTGGAGGAACACTTCCTGGAATCAAATCAATAGCATGATCATGATCAAGAATAGGTGGGAGTCCTTTCGTAGTTTCAAACACCTTCGAATGATTGTACATGACTTTTTAGAGATCTGCAGAAATAGATGATTTTAATGTTGGAACTTATAGTGAGAATAATCGTGAAATTACTCCTCGTTATTATTTCTTCAGAATATTTGTCATGAAATTAGAGCTTATTATCTTTCTCAGCTTCCCTATGATACTTTGTAATTCAAATTCCTTTCCTTCCGAAAGAAATTTCAAGAAAAGTTCTTCAAAAATAAAATATATTGTCCCCAAATATTGTGACCATTGTACTCCTAGTACAAAATCAACGCCTCCCATTGGAACAAAAAGAATTATACTATTAAATACATATTCCCCCATGGTTATCTTGATATTATGGCATTTTCGAGAGAAATTTATTGTTCATCCATTTGCAACAATCAATTCTTTGGCTACCTTACAATGAATAAGATTATGGGTACTACCGAATCAATATACACTATTACCTTTTTCTTCTTGATATGTCCTTCTGTATTGAGAGTTTTAGGAGTGCTAATTCATGCCAATGAATTATAGGATATGGTCAGACTCATTTCTTCTTTCTCTAGGGTTGATTCCTGGCATATATCCTCTTCTTTTAAAGTTTCTTGTTCATTTTATTCCTCCTCTTCAAAATATACGTATAATAATTGCTTCTTAGAACACTTATGATCTTTAGTGTATTTTCTATCACAAATGTAGCAAAGCCCTTTTTCTCTTTTTTCTTCTAATTTTTGTGGTTTCAACCTTGTAGGTTGTGGAAGTCTAGGAGTAGCAACACTTCCATCTTTATATATGTGAGTGGTAGGCTTCCTTGTCTCCATAATTTTACATTCAATTTTTATTACCAATATGAATGCCTTCTCCAATGAATCAAGTTCCCAAAGGCAAACCTCATGTTGCATGTTATCCTTTAAATTCCCTATGAAGACATCAATATTGTATTCCTTTGGAATATTAGTTTCCCTTATATTCAATTTTTGGAAGTCCTCAATGTGCTCCACCACTGAACCCTTTTGTTTGAGATTTATCAATTGGTTAAAGAAGGTGTTTATCTTTGTATCCTCATAATGGGCTATCATTTCATCCATAAAAATTGACCAAGTGACAATTTTTTTACGGGAGAAAAGCCATCGATACCATACAAATGTATTTTATTCTAAATATAAAGTTTTAATGGGTACCTTTTGTGCGTTTTGAACATTATTGAGATCGAAATATTTCTCCAATTTTAGTATCCATGTTATGGGATCCTTGCCATCAAACTTCCTCATATCGATCTTTTAAATATGCTGGATCTTCAATCCAAAATTAGAGTTTATGAAATCATGATTATAATTTATTTTGTTCTCATAATGAGTTTCCTCAACTATATTTTTTCCATTAGGAATCATTTCTTGTATCAACTTTTTCAAACCTTCCTTCAAACCTTCCATGCCTGCTTTTACATCATTCTTCATGTCTTCCATGTTGTCTTTCACTTTTTCTTCCATGTCATCAATCTTGGCTTCCATTTCTTTCTTCAAACCATCCATCTTAGCTTCCATTCCTTTCTTCAAAACGTCCATCTTAGCTTCTACACCTTTCTTCAAAAGTTCCATTTCATTTTTTGTTGCTCTTTGAGAGAGCGAAATTTGTTGCAGTTGCTCTTGTAATTTTGATATATCATGTTGCACTTATTCCTCTTCATGATTCATAGTAGAGCCTTTTGAGGTATTAATGGGTGTTGAATTCTTTTTAGGGGGGATTTTATTACCAAATACTAATATCTATGCTTCCATATGCCATTTGAATCACTTCAAAATAATTTTTCAAACAAGACTTATGGAGTTTGAAAAAAAATACAGACCTTTTTTTGTTTTGTTTTTGAGGACCTCAAGATTGAAGTTGATGTATCTCTATTATTTCGAATCCCCAATATTTCATCTTCAGTCCTTTAGTAGCCCTATAAATCTTCTTTCCAATGCCATATATCTGACCTAATTTGGATTCTTCAAGACAAAGTTATGCCCAATCTCCCACAATTACCAAATTATGGACTAGTTCAGTACATCACACTTTTATGACATGCCAGATGTCGCTATTTCCTCCTCAGGCTCTAAATTTTTTACAAAGAAACCTACAGTCTGTGTACTATTGGCCAATTTTTACAGAATTCCAATTTGATGCTCAGAGAGAGAGTTATGATGATTTTCCAAAGGTCACCACTTTGATATGAAATTCGGGAGCCTGAAAAAACCCTAACTTCCACAGATCCTATATCCAAAAATATTAAGAACAAATATTTGAAATTTTTACACAAAGTTCCTCAAGATTTCTTCACAAATGGGTTTTTATTTAAGCTTTTGAAAATTCGTAAAAAAAAAATTATAGTTAAAATTCCACGATGTCCTGTTAGAACTAGCGAAACCCTAGAATCCAAAGCTCTCATACCAAATGTTATGAAACCAACTTCCAAAATAGAAGAAAAGAGAGATCAATGCCCTAGAAATAAGCCACTTTGAGGGGGAAACCTCCTTTACATTACATAAATGAAAAATTCTTGGATCATACTAATGAAAAAACCTCCTTTCTATATATAGGAGTACATGGGGTCACAATATAATCCTAGTCAACCTAACAATAATAATGTAAGGGCACAACAATAAAAATGGTGGCTTTTATGGGGCACAATAATAACAATATGGGGGCTAGAGGGGTACAAAAATAATGATAAGGGGGCTACAATAACAACAATAATGGACTACACTAGTAATATAGGAACCTAAAAAAGTATATTATTAGAGAGAAATAATGTTGTGAAATTGAGCTATCACCGAGGTTAAAGTGTAATGAAAGAAAAATAATTACAAAAGAATTAAGTAACCAATGTAAGTATGCAATAGAAAAACTCTTATGCATAAATTGATAATTTTTGTTGGATATTATGAAAGATCATTTAGTATCTCCTAGAAAGAAGAGAAATTCATATATATATATATATATATATATATATATATATATATATATATATATATATATATATATATATATAAGTTTGAATATCAAAGGAGAATGTAACCAAACGATGGTGTTTAACTGAACTTATCAATTAAATAAAAAATTCACAGAGAACTTATGAGGAAAATTTTGGATAAGGAAAGATGGAATATTTGAAGTATTATTGCAAATGAAATAAATTAACCATTTTATCTATGAGGTTAGAAAAATGGATTGTTGATTACGGTAAATATAGAAATATACATATGTATATTAAACACTTGTATCATTTGAAATTTCTTATAAAGGATTTGTATAATCAAATCCTAAGAAAACCCTTACTATGTTATAAAAAATAGGGTTAATAAATTGAACATATAAAGACAATATATACTATTTTTGAGTCTCGAAATGCCATATTAATATAACATGGATGGTAAACCAATAATTCAAACTAGTAAACAAATAATATATTAAGATGGTAAGAGTATTAAATTGAGATGAAGGAAAAGAAAGGAATTTTTTCATTTTATAGCAATGCAAACAATTACAAAAAAACTTGTAATTGAGAATTATAACAAGAGGGTAATATCTAACTCTAGTTATGGGAAAAAGGAAAATATTCTTTCAGCATAGTTAAAACATAAATTTTAGGTCTGTTATAAATATAGATACCATACTAAATCTGAAAGGAGAACAATTATGACTAAATAAAAAAAAACAACATATATATGTGTTTATGTGCATGTGTGCATGTGTCAGTGAATAAAATAGATATGAAATAAGAGTCTACAGTTCGTTAAGGCTCATGAAATTTGTATACAAATCATAACGCTAGTAGGTTTATACATTTAACAATAAACATTGACTTGGGTTAACATGAACAAAATTATTTACAGATTCATGCCAAGAAAACTTCACGTAGATTTTGTGTGAATTTAAAAACGTCTAAATTGTAAGCCAAAGAAGTCAAAGTTAGTTCCATGACTAAGGTGAATGCCATTGGTACGATTTGAATAAGATTTTTTCTTTCCACATGCCATACATGTAACCATTTATAACCCACAAAGGATTACTATTATGAAGAACTAGGTATAGAGCGATAAAGGTAACCATACAAAACAAAAATTGTACAAGAAAATCATACTTGAACAATCAAAATTAAGATTATGGAGAATCGAAACTCTAAAAGTACCATTTTAGTGCCTTGGCCATTAGTAGTCATACCTAAAATAGGTACCAAGTTTCTTTATTAACCAATAGAGCATAGTGAAGAAAACCCAATTCCCTATAGGAATTATAAAAAAAGAGAACTTCACTCTCTTCTAAAATGGCATGGAACATATAGCATAGAGAAATAGAAAGTATTTTACCTAGACTTCCATTAAATCCAAAGTGTTAGAAATAATAAAATTGCACCCTCAGAACCACGAAAAGGGTTTATTGTGTCGAACCCAAAACAAAAACCCAAAATTATATAAAATAAGGAAATTGGGAGATGAAATAGAAGGTACATTTTGAGGAGTGTGATGAATTCGAAACCATGGAAAATATAAATTTATGTAGGGCTTGCGTTTACACAGGAAAAACCCTATTGAAGTCTTTTTTAGGAAAATAAGAACACCATTAAGAACCATTAATGGAATAAAGAAAAAAACACAAAAATAATAATAAATTTATGTGTAAAGTCTCCATTATGAGGACAGTACCTCTATTCTTTGTATAAAAAATGGATATGTTCAACCCATTAATGTCAAAGGGGTTGTGAATGAGGTTATTTTAGTTCACCCAACTGGGGTTGAAATTTGTAAACCCATGGGGACTCCTCTTGCATGAAACTGGAGGAAGGAGGATGCTACTTTAGGTGAGGTAGTGGACGTTATTGTTTATAGGCAGCTTGTGTGTTCACTCATATACTTCGTGGACACATGACCATACATATTCTACGCAGTTAACCAACTTAGTCAAGCTATGTTTAAGCTGACCAAGATCTTATGGAAGGCGGGGAAGAATGTATTATGCATTAAATATTAGCTTATCAGTATAGATATATCAGGGGAACTAAAAAGTATAGATTATCATACAAACAGATAGAGGGAGTGAAGCTTCAAGGCTTCAACAATGCAGATTGGGTAGGAAGTCCATTAGACAGGAAGATCACATCAGGAGGGATCTTTAGCATAGGATTGACATTAGTTTCTTAGTAGAACAAGAAGCACAGATCAGTTGCACTCAGTTCAGCTAAGGCATAGTACATGGCAGCTAGTCAGGCAGCATGTGAGGCCATCTGGATGAGGAAGATACTTGTTGGTTTGTTTGGTCATCAGATGGATCCAATGGTGATACATTGTGATAACCAGAGTTGCATAAAACTATCGGTTAATCTAGTATTCCATGACAGGTCCAAGCATATTGACATTCGGTACCGCCATTTTAGATATTGTGTTCAGAGACAAATTATGTTACTTCAGTACATTCCCATGAAGGATTAGGATGAAAATATTATAAGGAAGGTGCTTGGCAAGAGAAAATTCGAATACCGCAGAGGCAGGATCAGGGTAGCTGATAATCCCTTTCTTGTTGAGAGGGGGTGTTGAAACGTCAACAAGAAATGTGTGTCTAATTCAATTTTCCCTTAATTAAATTGGATAATAAATTGTAATCTTATCTTATAATCACTTGTAATAGTTAACTGATTGTGATAGACTCAGTTAGTTGATGAAATTCGAGTTGAGGGTGGTTGGTGAGGCATGTAGAGTGATTCTATTTGTTTTAGAGTCCAAGTTGAAGTTATTGTATTAGTTTAATGCATGAGAAATCAATTAAATCAATTAATTGAGTTAAAAATCAGTTTAACTACTTCTAACTGATTGTTGCACTAATGAGAGGTCAAGTGAATTAAATGAAATTTAATTCACATGCAGTGATATATCAAATGACTAATTATTTACTATTAATAGATGCATGCATGTCATTTCTGATGAAGGCCCAGTTGAGACAGAGGTTAAAGGGATTTTAACTATCAGTTGTATTATTAGTAAATTTCCCGTGCACAATTAGACACCCATAGGATTTCCCATGAGAATTGCACAATTTTGGAAATATGAAGTTCCTAAATAATAAGGATTTAATTCTCTTAGAATTGCGCAAGCAAGGTAGGCTGAGCAAAGGCCAGAAATTGGCTAAGTGTTGGTCGATTTTGTCCCGATTAGTGTGAGACAGTTGGTAGAGTGCAACATACTCTTGTGAGAAGAGTGCATTGTATTGATTCATGATTCCTTGGTTGAATATACAATAGAAGATAGAGGGGTTTTGAGCAACAAGCTTTCCCCAGGAAAAATATATGTGTTGTGGATTGTTTTGCTTCTTTCTTTTACTTGGTGTGATTGTGCGATCATGTTTATTTTCTGCAATTAATTTTTAAAAGGATTCAATATCTTTCTTTAGCATATCGCATGATCGGATTGAATCCATTGGTATACATATTGTTTGTATAATTTCTATAGACCTGACCCTAGCAAAAAATGTACTCTCCTTAAAGTGAACATAGATAGTAATATTAAAGCTAATGCTAAGGCTCAAGCCTAATTGGCCTTGTATCAAAGGAGGAAAAAAAAGGAAAACATTAAACATACCCATTTCACCAGCACATTGAGGGCTATGAATCTGAGCTTGCAACTCAAATAGGTTCTTTTGGACCACCATAAAGCCTTCCTACCATGGGGGGAGTACCCACCTGGTGCTAAATCTGCTCAATCCCTTAATATAGATCTTATAAGTGTCCATGCAGGTGTTCCCTTTAATGGAGAATATCCAAGCAAGATTCATGATTTTCTTAGATAATCCTCCTTAAAAGAAACTTCATTTGCCAATATGGGTTCACCATTGGCATATAGTGGTTGAACTGACCACTAATATGCCATGTGTATGGGGTCTAGTCTACCCATTCAGTTAGGACCTTTGTATCTGAGAGGGAGTTCATAAAAGAAGAGGTATCCCTTTCCACCTAAGTACGTTCTTCTTATAAATGTATTAGTGTTAATTCTTAGCAATGAGAAGAAATCCCCCCTATATGACAATGCATCTGAGTATGTCCCTCGTGGGCTCTCTTTTGGTATTAGGTTTCCCTCCATCCAACATGACCCTTTGTCTTGACATGAATAATCTACCAGTTGAATTCCTCGATGTGTGGTGTAACTCCACCCGACCAATTAGACCATAGGTATAAAGAGAGTGACAGAGACTCCATAATCCCTAGACCATGCAAGGAGAGGAGGAGGTGTCGTCCCAATAAAGTATCTCGATAACCAACCATTGGGGGATAATTATCCCAATTTACCCCCACCACCACGTATCTTCCTCACACCAACCTATAGACCCATAGAAATGCCCTTAAAACCATGTGGTAGATATCCCATTATGTGCTAAAAGGAAGACCAGGCCTATGATGCCCCTCTTGGATTGGACTAATAATACCAAAGACAATGTTATAGCCTTCCCACCCCCAAAAAACCATCCACCACCTAGCAATAGACATACTAACAAACCAATAGGAGAACCACACCAACGAGGTGAAAAAACATAGATGGAGGCACTGGTTGAGAGGGGAATACACCAACAAAAATTTCATATAACCACTCCTACTCCCAACCATTTCCTCGACACCAAGTTAGATAGTTGCAAACACACTCCTAGAATCTCCATGCAATCACTATAACAAACTTGTGAACATAATATACTATTTGAAACATTAGAAGGGAAAAACAATAGGAATCATTACCAGGATATGGAAAACAAGGTTTATACCTCTTGTATTCAACCAATAAAAGGGCCTATTTCCATTGCAAACAATAGAAAGGGGTGGTAGGAAACATATACCAAGAGTGATAAGGAAAAAATGGCGGGTTTCCGACTCTACTACATTTATCCAATTGAACTTAAGAAAATAAATTATGAGACAACATTCATCTTTACCTCTACTTAGCAAAAACTACCAAGGTTGGAAGTTAATTGCTACCACTTCTAGGTGTGCCCTTAGTTAAGTTTGATGCTCCACCATGCGAAAACATCTCTTGAAGCATATTTCCTCTCGAAACCTTTCAAATCTAGTGTCCTTCACTACAAGATGCAGTTCTACAACACTTTGATGCTCCATAGTGTTATCTGTTATTGGAAAATATTATAGAGCTTGTAAGCTCAACCCATTTTCTCCATGGTTCGTGTTCAATTGGATTTAGTGTTCTCTCGCGTCGGATGGGCCTTCTCGCCTTTTTACCATGTGAAGTCACTCAGATAGGTGATCCACCACTACATGAATTTTTTCACTTGGTCTTTGAGACCCTTCACCCACCTCATTAAAATCCACAAACATCGAGGATGAATTACGATAATTAGATCCAGAATATTCACTCTCTGCACATGCCTGAAGGGTTCGACTAACTGATAAACCATGTCTCACTATTGCTTCATTTGCTCAAGTGAGTGCATTTTAATTACCACCTGTCTTAGCATTTAAACTCGGTGGGATGGGTTGCCACGTCCCTTGACCCATTAGCTAGGCGGGGTAGTAACCACCCATGCACCACCTTTTCACCTCCCTCCTCGTGCCCTTTCAACCTCGGTAGTCACTTAATTTGGGTTTATTATAAATTATTATAAATTATAAAAAGCTAATATATGTATTAAATATATATATACATATAAAAAAACATGTAATAATATTCTTAAAACTTTAGATTCACTCCCACTTTAGCATGTAAATTTTTAACTTGTAAATAGCTCTTGTATCCATACCATGAGCCAATATCATGGCTTATCAATAACACATACTTAATATGACATGTGACTTTTATTTTTAATGAACTAATTTAACATATCTTAATCAAAAGTATATAACTAAAAGATCAATCTTAACCATTAATTTGTGAATACTACTATAAATATTTTAACATATTCTAATAAAGATTAAAACTCCATCATCCTCCTAATAATCATTGAACATAATAATATAATTTATATAAACATAAACTACAATAATCAATCCATGGAAGGCTAATTTAAATAATAAATATATAATATAAAAATAAATAAATATACAATTAAATATGGTAAATATTGATATTTATAAAATCTTATAATACATTCAAATTATTATAATATTTTATAAATATTAACAATATACCCATAGAATTTGACCAGTAAAAGGTACTATTAATAAAGTTGATAAAAATTCAATTTCTGAAGAAAAAAAAATATTATTCTTAAATTAAATTGCATCACGTTAGTAATAAAATTTATTAAGATGAAAAACAATAAAAATATTACGAGTTCTCTCAGTTCTCTGTCGATTAGGAGTTTCGTATTTTAAAATTTAATATTTCAAAAATATTATCACTATCCTAAATTTAGGGTTTAGGATGCATGTGTGATCGAACAAACCCGTGGAGACGGATATGGCCCAATTGGATACTGTATCTGTTGGTGGAAAGAGACGGGTTTTATGCACAAAAGGACTGCGGATGGTCCAGTGATTAACGTGTTGTTATTGGTAGAATCATGAGTAAGACAACAGAGATGAAATGGCATGTCGCCAATAATCTTTCTTTTATCTTCCGCTACCAACAATAAATCTTTATCTTCCGTTGCCAACAATCAGTAAATTTCAGTTAAAAATAAATAGCTTTCAGTTAACCAGACAATAGTTAACTTTCAGTTAATACATAACTTTCACTTAACCGTGAATGCACCAATGATTAACGTGTTGTTATTGGTGGAATCACGAGTATGAGCGCAGATATGGAATGGCATGTCGCCAATAATCCTTCTGTATCTTCCGCCGGCCACCGCTCACACACTGGCGATGGAAGCACCATATTCATTTCCACTTCTTGCAGTTTTCCTAATAAAAAAAATCGATACCGTTTAGATGTGTGCAACCTGAATGTATAAAATATTGAATCTTAAACAACCCTCAAACAAGGAAAGGCTTCGCCCAGATTGAGAGAGTAGAGAGCGGGAATGTTGGAGGGAATGTTGGGCAGATTTTCAGTGACTCATATACTTGAGGATGTTACCTTATTAATGTGGATGGGGGCATACTCTATTCTATTCTATTGTTAGAGGCATTAATAGGGTAGCATTCTCTAGCATATGAATTAATGGGAGCATCTGAATATGTGGCTATACACAAAAGAAGGAGATACCGTTAGAGGTGAGCAGGATGAATTTCTTTACGTTCAAGCATCTCTATTTTTCTAGTTGGTATCTCTGTTTTGAGGCATTAACATGCTAACATTTACAAGCATGATCTGAGTCAATGTGGATTTCATATGTTTATCGCTTCACTACTCTCAGCCCCGAGGGAAGCGATGACGCCGGTGCTCGACTCGGGTAGTCTCTGCGAGGCGCCCGTACCTTTGTAACGATTTCTTCGTTGCCCTAAAGGCAGCTTAGATGGTGTTCGTCACTTGGTTTTTCCTCTTCATTTTTAGTTCTCCGTGCAATATTATCTAAATGTAGTCACATAATCAAACAACTCCCCGTAATTGTTTTCTCTCGATTCCACTGTCAATTGGACGTCGCTTTCCACCACAAATTTTATCTTATGTATCCAAATTTCAGGGCATGTATCACATTTTTTTTTGGTTTAGGATATCTTTGGCCTTATGTATTTATTTTAAAAAGACGTTGATATCAGTTAGTTATTGATTGGATGAAATTTTATTAAAAAAACAAAAAAAAAATATGAGAGGTTAAAGAGAAAAAATAAATTTTATAGTAATTATTTTTTATGAAATTTATTTTTATTTTATTGTTTTTAAATACTTATTAAAAAAAATATCCATATATACATAAACACTACTTAATTTTTTAACACATATATAATAATCAATATTATTTTTAAAATTCTAAATATAAATATATAATAATTAAAATAATCGATGTAAATATAAAATATATTTATTTTATATATTAATATTTTACTAATTTTTTTGGTTATATTTTGATATTTATTAATTAATATTATATGTTTAAGATTTTTTCACTTAATTATTATAGATCATAAAGATATACTTGGATTTAAATATATGATTTTGTTGGGAAAAATAAATATATCTAAAAATTATATATTCACTTTCATAAATATAATTTAATATAGAAATCGTTTAATTATTCATATATTTATTTTTTAATTTACATATTATATTAAAAAAAATTAAAATAGAAGGAATATTATTATGATTTATTATGGGACCTTTTTTGTGTGAGTTTTTTTTTCTATCAAATTTAACATTATTTTTTATTTAACATTGTAGGTAAATTAGTTTTAATTATAGATCTTCTTAGTAAATCTTATTATTTAAATATAATTATCCTTTTTGCCTATTAAAAATAAGTAGGTTTGCATTATTTAGCTATTTTCCTATTCATATAATGTCTTTCATATTTAACTATTCTTTTAGTAAACAAAGTTTTATAAAATTTCAACCATATATTGAATAAAAAGGTAAAAGTTTCTCCTATATTGGATAGAAGATAAGGCAAATGTGGATAAAGAATTCGACAAACTTGAAAGAGAGTACTATGATATTCTCTTGCGAGGTTTCCTTACCCAAAATTTGCAAGAATTCATCCATGCCTTCCTTTTCACTTTCTTTATGTAATGAGATTGATTTTTTTTTTTTAAAGGAATGCTATGTTTTTCTATTACAGGGTTTGTTTATTTAAAATTGTCACAAATTTATGCATTCAATGTGCTTATTCATAATCTTCAAAAAATTATGTTTGTAATGAGTTATTGAACTATTTATAAAATGATACTGACTTTTTTCAGTCAAAACGAACATGCAAGCATAACTTCGAACAAGTTATGGAAATTTTCCATTGCCATACAGTTGTGTTCAACAACCTCAAATGCATTTCAAACTAGCCATTTCCATTCACATTCTATGTGAGAATTGTTCCACAATGTTGCTACTGAGTTCTCTAAGTGACGAGATCCTTCAACAAGAGCACAATTTTGAGTTCTGTCTCTAAATAGAATGAGGGCACCCTTGCTTCAAATTCCTTTTTTTTTCGAGAAAAACACGGAGCCAACCATTTCCACCAATTAATGAAAAAAATTAGGGACCAAGTCTTCTCCAAATAATATTCCCTAGAAATATGGTCACCTCCATGACTCCTAATATATATTATAAATAAATTAAATAGATATTCTTATAGAAATATATTTAAAAAAAATACAACATTTATATTAATAAATTATAAATATTAATATAATATATATATATATATATATATATATATATATATATACCAAATTGGCCATCAAATTCTCCAGTCAATGAAGAAAACTAAGTCTTCTTGAAATAAATTTCCTCATTAATATGTGTTATTTGAAAATAAGTTTTATAATTCTCTTATAAAGGAAAAATGTTTTTTATTTTTTTTATTAATATATTTAAAACTAATAAAATAATATTTATATTAATAAATTATAAATATCAATAATAAAATATTATAATTATCAAAATAATAATATTAATTAAAATATTATATCATTTATTTTTCAATTTAATATAGTATTATTTTGTTATAAAAAAAAAAAAATTGGTTGTATGTCTTTACATAATATTGTTTTTTTTATTTTAAAATAAATTTAAAAAATCTCCAAAAATTTCATGTCTCATAAAATTAAAACAAAATGTTTGAAACCTTTAAAAGGATATGGAGAGTGATATAACTGTCCAGAACTAAAGTGTCTTGAAGTGCTTACGATAAATATGTTTGGTGCATTTAGAAAACAACATTACACCCTTAAGAGTGCAATAGATTAGAGAATTAGTGCTATTTGAAGAGAGTGAGACCTAGTAATAAAGTTTCCCTTCTATTCCTCAAATGATGTGTATCCAGATTCTAGAGATACAACTCTCTTTGATAGTTTATTTACCACATTGTTAAATTCTCTATAGATATGTTTAAAGGAGATGAGCTGAAACGTTCTATCAATTCTACTATTATGGAAAATGTTTTTCCAGGTTGATAAGCTTAGGACATCTAGCTGTAATTTTCCTCTAATTAGTATATGATGCATTTCGAATCACAAAATTTTGATTTTCATTTATACTTTTGTGCTTTGCTAATAACATGAGAGCCCAAAAAACAATCAATTCAATTTCAGGGTTTGTCTCAGCCGAATTTAAATTTTAAAGTGGGTTGATTTAGAATCTATCAATTTCATCATCCCTCCACTTTCACAACATTTATATTCAAGGGCTCCATTGAAGAATCATAAAGAAAATTTTTGGATATTTGAGGGAAAGAAGTAGGTCTTCAGGACTTGGTTTTTTGGAGAGGTAAATAGTCCCTGAAAAGAGATGATTTTTGAAATTTAGGGAATGGTGGAAATGCTAGCATTTTTGAAAATAAGTTTGCTTAGCCACAAAAATAGGGAGAGCTTGGATATATTGGAATTTATTCACCGATAAAATGAGGATATCCTTAAAAGAGTTGCAGATGAATTTCCCAAGCAAAAGTACAATTTAAAAAAAAATGATCTATGGATTCTTCTTTCTATTTGCAAAGGCTACAACCATTCATAAATATTTTTCTTTCTATTTGCAAAGCCTACAACCATTTGGTCCCATGAAACTCATTTTCACTAGGTTATCCCAAGTTAACATTTTATTATTTGGGATGTGCCACTTCCATATAATATTGTTCCACCATCTAAAACCTGAATAATATGTATGCAAGAAATCGATTCAAAAACACCAAACCACATTAAAAAAGTCTCACTCGGTTCATCACCTTTACAAAAAAAAGTTCCATTCTAATGTTAAAGGACCAACCAATCCTAGTTGTGCTAAAGTTATTCAATAACCTGAAAAAATGTACAGAAAGTGAATTATTTTTTAATTTAAAAAATCAGTATAATATAACATATAAAACTTGTAAATGTTCACCACCTTTACAAAAAAATTCCATTATAAATTTGAAGGACTAAACAATCCTAGTTCTACTGAAGTTATTTAATAACCTAAAAAGATTTACAGAAAGTAAATTTCTTTTAATTTAAACAAATAGTATAGCCTGCAAAATTTATAACAATTCCTTTTATAATTTCTATACACCAAACTCCTATAAAAATATCTTTGCCAAAGAATATTTAATTTCCATCCTCAACCTTCCAACCTAACCAATTAAAAGGCAACTTGATTTCAAATTCCTTACCATCAAATCTAGTCGGTCAATGAAGAGAGCTATGAGCTTAGTCTTCTCAAATATTTTTTTCCTTATAAATATTGTTGGCTCAGCCCTTTGAAGGTTCATTTTATATTTCCTTTCCTAATTTACCTGTAACATCCATAAAGTAATTACTTCTATCCACATTAAAAAAAAATTATTGACTTATTATTATCTTCATTATACTAACGTACATCATTCCAAGTGATTATTTACTATTCTTGCGTTTTCACGTATTTTTTCCTATTCACTATATCATCGGTACTTTTAAAACATGCATATGGTTATTCTAAACAATAATTAGAATGACTAATTAATACTAACCATTAAATAGAAAATTTAATTAATATTCGAGTTCAAACATGCATATGGTTATTCGAAACAATAATTAAAAGGACTAATTAATACTAAAAGTAATTAGAAAATATAATTAATATTTGAGCTCACAAATTCTGAGTCTATATATACATTTGTAAAGTCCTTTGAGGGTTTGAATGTTTAATCATATAATACATCCTTCATTTGAGCTTGGTGGTCCCATTGGGATTCCCACAATAGAGTTTAATATTAATACCTGTGTACCCTTACAACGCTGGTTGAAACTACAATAATGTATGAAGGTCCTTTATCAGTCCTTAGATTTTTTGTTGCATATAATATCCAGTGCAATGATCGAATGGCGGTATAGTTGTATTCAGGGGTTATTAATAATTTTTAATAATACATAATTTGATTGCTATGTTGACCTCCACCTGTCCCACGCTCTAATCATGGAAAAATCTGTCATTTCGATTTTTATCCTTGGGAATTAAAGGTGCCAATGTAGGGAAGGATTGTTAGGGTAACCACCCACCCCATCCTTTCGCCTATGTTTCATTTATTCCATCGACGAGGTCATGTTTCAAATTTACAAGTTTGGTTCGTTCTCATGTTAAACTTTTGGTGCTTTCCTCTACGATACGATGTTGTCGTCGGTATGAACCTGTCGCACTTTTCTTGCAGGTCCACAGAGGTATTTCCATTGCACTTAATCTCTACTGGCTTTTGCATTTTCAATTCATTTCCTGCAAATACATTTTTCTAAGTTTGTTTTTTTTTCTTTTGCATCAATATGTTAATGAGAACTATTGTAATGATCCATTTTTTAGTTCTAGGTCCTCCCGACACTTAAGGGATTCGACCTATCGCACATAGGTGTGCCGACGATGTCTTCGCATGACCTTCCTGGCATCCTCGACACAATAGGTAATAGTCTTTCGACACTCCTTATCATAACCCCCACAACCACAGTTGTGAATGCAGGGTTTGGAAGGCTAGTCGAGGTTGACTTTAGGGTTCTCCTGAGAGCTACACAAGTTTCCTTACCAGTAGACTCTTCTCTCGTTCAATATTCTAAGGCTATGAAACTGTTAGCTAGGTTTTTAATCAAGTTGGTAACCAAGGCCACCCACTTTGTCTCCTGCAAGGACTTGGGGTTTTGCCATCGTGAAAAATTTTCAGCGTAGCCATAAATTTCTTGTTTACTTGTTACTATTTACAAAAGGGATTCCACCAAGGCTTGGCCCTTTTTGATGAATTACCCATTTTCCTATTTAATTAAATTGTATTGTATTCATTGAACAGAAGAAAGGACTTCATTCCTCAACTTAAATTCTAGGTGTATTTTTTTTGGTGCTTTGTCCATTATTTGGACTTTCAGTCATTTTACTGCTACTCTATATTTTATCTATTGGTTCCTCCTGCATATATTAGTTCCGGCGTCAAAGCTGTCTCTTTCTCATATCTCTATTTCAGTGAACAAACAATGTAAGAGGGTTATGCTTCACATAAATGAGGACTGTCTATTTGCATCAATTTCTATACTCTATAGTCATATAATTTCTGGTTAATGTGAGGCTCTACTATGCATTACTTTTTAAAGAGTTACTGGAATGTTAAATTTGTTTTCTTCTACACAGTATGGCTTATTATTTCAATTTCCCACTACAGTTCTTAAGGGAATATTTAAATATATATACTTATATATTTCCCAGATTAATGGCTTAAGGTACAAGAACCCAGAATCATCCCTCGGGTCCAGGTACTAAATCCGCAGGCCTAAACTCATGAAATTATTTCTGCATAATAATCCTTATGGTTGTATTCTCTTACTGGATGGTTTACTTTGCTCATTGTATTGTAACCTTTAATGCACTGTTTTCACATCATTTTTTCTGTCAATGCATTTGAATATAATAGTACTAGGTTGTTAGCCAAAATATCAGTTTGAATATAATAGTACTAGGTTGTTAGACAAAAATAAATATATCTTTCAATTTATATATTCACTTTCATAAATATAATCTAATATAGAAATCGTTTAATTATTCATATATTTCATTTTTTAATATACATATTATATTAAAAAAAAGTAAAATAGAAGGAATATTATTATGATTTATTATGGGACCTTCTTTGTGTGAGTTTTTTTTCTACCAAATTTAACATTATTTTTTATTCAACATTGTAGGCAAATTAGTTTTAATTATAGATCTTCTTAGTAAATCTTATTATTTAAATATAATGATCCTTTCTGCCTATTAAAAATAAGTAGGTTTGCATTATTTAGCTATTTTCCTATTCATATAAAGTCTTTCATATTTAACTATTCTTTTAGTGCACAAAGTTTTATAAATTTTCAACCATATATTGAATAAAAAGGTAAAAGTTTCTCCTATATTGGATAGAGGATAAGGCAAATGTGGATAGAGAATTCGACAAACTTGAAAGGGAGTACTATGATATTATCTTGCCAGGTTTCCTTATTCAAAATTTGCAAGAATTCATCCATGCCTTCCTTTTCACTTTCTTTATGTCATGAGATTGAGTTTTTTTTTTAAAGGAATGTTATGTTTTTCTATTACAAGGTTTGTTTATTCAAAATTGTCATAAATTTATGTATTCAACGTGCTTATTGGTAATTTTCAAAAAATTATGTTTGTAATGAGTTATCGAATTATTTATAAAATGATATTGACTTCTTTTTTCTTTTTCTTTTTTTGTTTCTGTCAAAATGAACATGCAAAAATAACTTAGAACAAGTTCTGGCAATTTTTGATTGCCATGCAGTTGTGTTCAACAACCTCAAATGCATTTCAAACTAGCCATTTCCATTCACATTCTATGTGAGAATTGTTCCACAATGTTGCTACTCAGTTCTCTAAGTGACGAGTTCCTTCAACAAGAGCACAATTTTGAGTTCTCTTTCAAAATAGAATGAGGGCACCCTGGCTTCAAACTCCTTTTTTGTCTGAGCAAAATGCGGAGCCAACAATTTCCACCAATTAATGAAAAAAATTAGGGACCAAGTCTTCTCCAAATAATATTCCCTAGAAATATGTTCACCTCCATGACTCCTAATATATATTATAAATAAATTAAATAGATATTTTTATAGAAATATATTTAAAAAAATACAACATTTATGTTAATAAATTATAAATATTAATAATAAAACATTATATATATATATATATATATATATATATATATATTTATATATATATATATACCAAATTGGCCATCAAATTCTCTAGTCAATGAAGAAAACTAAGTCTTCTTGAAATAAATTTCCTCAGTAATATGTGTTATTTGAAAATAAGTTTTATAATTCTTTCATAAAGGAGAAATGTTCTTTTTTTTTTTTTTATTAATATATTTAAAAATAATAAAATAATATTTATATTAATAAATTATAAATATTAATAATAAAAATAATATAATTATCAAAATAATAATATTAATTAAAATATTATATAATTTATTTTTCAATTTAATATAGTATTATTTTGTTATTAAAAAAATAAAAATTGGTTGTAAGTCTTTACATAATATTGTTTTGTTATTTCAAAATAAATCTAAAAAATATCCAAAAATTTCATGTCTCATAAAATTAAAATGAAATACCTGAAACCTTTAAAAGGATATGGAGAGTGATATAACTATCAAGAACTAAAGTGTCTTGAAGTGCTTACCATAAATATGTTTGGTGTATTTAGAAAACAACATTACACCCGTAAGAGTACAATAGATTAGAGAATTAGTGCTATTTGAAGAGAGTGAGACCTAGTAATAAAGTTTCCCTTCCATTCCTCAAATAATATGTAATAAAGTAATTAATTCTATCCACATTAAGAAAAAATATTGGCTTATTATTATCTTCATTATGCTAACGTACATTATTCCATGTGTTTATTTATTATTCTTGTGTTTTCAAATATTTTTTCCTATTCACTATATCATCGTTACTTTTAAAACATGCATATGGTTATTCTAAACAATAATTAGAATGACTAATTAATAATAAACAGTAAAAAGAAAATCTAATTAATATTCGAGTTCAAACATGGATATGGTTATTCTAAACAATAATTAGAAGGACTAATTAATACTAAATAGTAAATATAAAATCTAATTATGTTCGAGCTCACAAATTCTGAGTCTATATATACATTTGTAAAGTCCTTTCAGGGTTTGAATGTTTAATCATATAATAATTCCTTCATTTGAGCTTGGTAGTCCCATTGGGATTCCATATAAAACTTCAATCTACAAACTCTATTGATTAATCAAAGAGATTACACACATTTATACATGAGATAGTCTCAAGATAGGAAATCTATCTTGGACACACAATAATGTGGTTGAGAGATTCTCTCAACCACACACTAAACTAGGAATAAATATAGTTCTAACTACCTCCTATGATGTAGGAACAGACTCCTTATATGGAGAGTTACAACCACAGACAAGTAGGAATTACATATTCTAACTCCCTCCCTTAATGACTACTTGTCATGATATCAATTCACAAAGTCTAGTTGTGGTCAATCATAAGAAAAAAAATATATTTCGACGTCCATATAAAGGAGCAACCATCCACCAAAATGCATGGGTACCAATCGATGCAACTGCTGGTCTCGTAGGATGTCCTTCACATACATGGTTCTGTCAATCGTTATCACTGCATACATGTACCTATATCAAAAGATGTGTCTGCGACTCAGATCCACCACCAACGGGAAAATTCATGTCCAGAACTACCAACAAATGTGTCTTCCACTCAAATCCACTACAGATGGGTGAATCCCATGTGCAGAACCATCAAAAGAGAGAGATATCAGTGCCTTTCTAAGCCAAATATTCATGCCCAAATAACAGTCCCTAACAGTCGCACTGATTGCACCTTTCGACGTGACTTTTAGATAGAAACATGTGCCGACCCTCCTGTGCTTAGAAACAATAATATTTGAGACCTGTGAGTGAGGTGTTTACTGCAGTCCACCTACTCTTGTGAGCATTCAAGCTCCTGTGTGCACCTGCGGCACCTGTAGCCACTAAGGCTCTGTAGCCAATAAGATTTTCCACTAAGGCTCTGTATGTGGCTTCTGGTTCACCATAAACCATCAGTTTAAAGGGACAAAAGATGGTTTTCAGCTAACCATAAACCTGTACTTACAAGGTGGTTTTGAGATTACCACGAAATTTACACATGCCTTAACAAGGCTTACATTCCATACTCCAACTCTTGGAGTTTCCAGGTACATACAATGACCACTACAACAACCACCTAGACTCGCTTACCATTGAACTGTGTGACTCATCATCAAGGGTCTATTCCAAAACTCACAAAAAATCACACACAAGCTTGATTGTCCATCCTCCTCCAATCTTTGATGTACCTTCATACACTATCTTTTGATGCCATTTTCATTGTCATGTCTCCATCATATCTATTAGTAAATAATTCCTGCAAATAAATTTGTCTATTGTTAGAATGGGAAATTCCAAAAAAGACTCACACTCGTGACAATAGTTGCCCAAACTAAATGTCACAACAATACAACATTTAATTCTTTTAACCAGATTTACATAAATGCATTTACATGTTAAGTTGACCGGTCTCAACATGAAAGCAAAATAATTCACGAAGATAATTTGTGTCATCTTCAACCTGTATAGAAACATAATCACGTCAAGGCAGATCACCACACTGCCCTCGACTCACTTTACTATTGCGCCATGAGACCATGCTAGAAATGTGTTCAACCTTCAACCAAGTTGATCCCAAACAAAGGAAGCTCGAAGCCTCCCAACAACTCCACGTGCTTCTGCACTTCTTCTGACACCTGAAAGTTGCCTTGTTCAACTCAAGCATATGAGTGAAGCCACCACCAATTGGATCCAATGAGAAATTTAAAAAAAAAAGAATTGAAACCAAAAAAAAAAAAAAAACCAACATTCTAGGATTCGGCCCTTCTCAGTGGCCTCGTCCACCTTCTCGCTATACAACAACCGAGTAGTCAAACTATCAATGATCTGATCAAATGGTGCCATGGGTGAATACTTTCGATCTTCAAGAAATGCCACTCTGTAACACTTCCCTGAGAATTCTATTATGCCACTCGTTAGTAGACCCCAAAAAATGTGCGGATGACTAGTAGCCGGAGCTGCCAACATCACTGTTGTGTGAATTAGATGGTACAAAATTGCAGTGTTCCAAACTTCTTTATAAGCTAAGTTAGCGGACTTGAGAATGTGAGCAAATACATTTATATGATAATAAGATGTTTATTAATAAAACATGCTTAAAACCAAACACTAAATTAGTGGTCTCCTCGTGGATAACATCAACAGGCAAGTTATGAGCAGCATGCTCCCTATCACCATCACCATCTGTCTCCAAGTCTATAACTCAAACATCTCGGTGCCTATGCCCATTTCTTCTCCATCGCCAGGCTTCTCTTGAAAGCCTTCGAACGTTGCACCAAAATATCCACGAACAGAAGATCCTCGAAGGGTGCTCCTTCCTTTCTCTCCCGGCATTACACCAGCCCTCGAGCGATCAGCGGGAGCCGCTGGCGTATTTAAAGTGTGACCCTGGAATCATCTCCATTTCCAGCCATTCCTTCCAAGCAAAAATGTTAACCTTCACAAATCACCTCAAAATTAAAAGGTAAGGAAAATTGTATTCAAAATCATTGCATATGGGCAAGCTTGCTTGTTAAAAAACAATTCAGCCATATAAAATCCATTCATTCCACAAATGTAATATAAATAACAGATCTTCGCTGAGAGAAAACATTGAACATTGTCAAACATTTGACACGAGGCAACTCCACACAGACTCCTTTAATGATACCATGAGCTACCATAACATTCCTTCACCGGCCTTCTCCACGAAGAAGAAGCAGCAGCCTTGATACTAATACCATGAAGCAACAACGTTCGTTGGGTGTTGTATTAAGAGTAGGCCGTGCACATAACACATTAAATAACACAACTCCAAACGAATAAACATTTGAGTTTTCAGTGAGATGCTGCTGACGGAAATATTCTGGATCCAAGTATCCAAAACTGCCTTTCACTACAATGCTCACCCTTCAACAAACTTCTCCCTGTGGCATTGCTGAATGAATGAGCATTTAAGAATGGTGGCAATCGGAGTGAGAATGAAAATTTTAGCAATTTTTGCTTTCGATTGCTTCAATTGCCTTGCAAAAATAAATCCAATCGGAAGCAAATACAGACAGATTTTATCCTTGCAACTATCGACGAGAACCCATGACCTTCTCAACGCACCTTCTAGCTACTTCAGAGTGTCTCTGGCTCACGCAGCACGCCAATATTTAAACCACACAGCATGCCAATCTGTGGCTCGGTCCTATTCGAATCGCTCGATCTGCCTAAGCTCTGACCCGATACTCCATGAAACTCCTCACACTGCAACTCCTTGGTTCAATACACGCAACAGTGAGGTCGAGATCCTGGAAAACGGGAACGTGGTAGATTGAATCTGCACCTGGGCACTAGATCAACTCTTAAACACTGACTGGACCGATCAAGGATCCATAGTCACCATGACTCACATCAATAAGAACAAACGATGGCTATCTCATCATGCAACTCGAGCAGTGATGAATGCACAAAAAAAACTAAAACAATACAAATACAAATACAGTGATTTATATTCCTATGCCCAGGAAGGGCTAAAGGAAAACCAAGATAATATCATAACCAAGATAATTATTTCCAAGAAATTAAACGATATTCAATTATCATAACTACTTACAAACCAAAACAAAACCATTCTGTTGAAAGCAGTAGAGGAAGCTTAAATGTATCATCTATTTCACTAATATGAAAGATATATATGTACTGAAGATATATATACTGTATGTAATTACACCAGAATTTTCATTCCTTAAACTGTAAGTGTGGATGCAAATCAATAATGACAAAAGACATTCAAAATAAAACTGAATAGAGAAAATTTATATAAAAGTTTAACACAGTCCAGTCTAGGGTTATGAACCCATAAATGTTTATGTATATATTACAGTAAGATATAAACCTAATTATAGTGACAGAAAATTCTATGGTCACTGTAGAACAATAGTATACATCATAAGAAAATCTGGAGTGATGACCAGTGCAGAAGAGACACTAAAAAATAATGATACCAACCTATTCAAGCAAGGGTTCACTGTCAAAAAAGAAAAAAGTTTCTTGGTTAACCAATTTCATCAAAAGTAAGAGGAGGAAATGGTAGTTGGACATACCTGCATATAAAAAATAAATTAATTAAAAATGCTAACATGGGAATAAACTGATAACTTGAATCTAATGATATTAATATGGATTTGAACCACACAAGGCAAAACGACTTACCTCAGAAAGGTTTTTCCTTCATGGAAACCATGCCTGTAATCACATCAAACAAGGCAGAGATGAGAGTGTGTACTGATGTTAGGGAGAAATAAAACGTAGGGATATATTGTGTAAAGAAACCCTTGTAAAAAAAAAATTGATGCAACAGTGTACTTGTGGAAATCGAATGGGTGAAATGAAACCCTTGAACCGGTAGCAAGAAGTTGTAATGACATTCTTGAACACTGAGGTTCCTGAAAGAAACATTTGAGCACTTTAAGGGATGAACTGGTCCACAAATGCTGACTTATCCTCACAAAATCAAAACATAGCAAATCTTAAACGCTGAGAAAGCCATGAGGCAAGGAAAGGCGTTTTAAAAACCATGTGAGAGTCTGAGTGGAAATCCCTGAGTCAATTAAACCATACAAAATGAAAAAAAAAATGCATTCAAATGGACACCGAGACAAAAATCAACTCTGTTCCCATAACTATTGTTTGGAGAAATTTTATCGTTTCAATTTAGGAAGAGATAGAGCATATTCATGACTTGGTAAAATACAACATCATGCAAGTCTAAAAAGAATACAGAAAGGCTGCACCCTTCCACAAGGGAGGTGCCTTTTCAATACTCATGGACAGAGAAAAAATATAAACAAGGTTTCCATTCAAAGTTACCATGATCGAAAAGGAGAATATGTGCAAACTCCATCAGTAAATTAGACAATAGTAAAATAACCTAAGTATGACATAGAAAATGCATATATTCACATCCATAATAATTCACGTCAATTTTAGAAATAGCAGAGAATGACAAAAACCATTAAACGGAAAAACAAAGGGTCTCCAGAAACGAAATTTGCTACAGAGATAAAGAATGAATTACTTGAAGAATGAAAAAGTGTGAAGGCATGACTGAGGTGTGACTGTGTGGTATTCCTTTCGGCCTTCCTCCGGATGAGCAAGAAGGGAGGCGCAGTAAGCAGTCCCCAACGAAAATCAAAACTGAAAGTTAAAATGCCGCTTAAAACTTGAAATGTCAAATGAAATATACAACGAATAAACCCTAAGTGCAGAATGAATCCACACCGTCCACACGTCATATGATAGGAGGAGGAATGTTGAAATCGATGATGTGGAGTTCAGAAATCGAGTTGGATTTCACGTCATGAGCTATAGAAAATCCCGATGCGTAGATCCAAATCTATGAATTAAAAGGTGTGGTACAACATCACATGGAGTGCAGTGTAAAATTTAACGGGTCCTATTGTACATGCCTTTAAAAACTACCAAGAAGGTGGCATGAAATACCCACATACACTAGGAAGTAAAGAATGTAAAAGTTGGATGGTAAACCGGCATTGAAGATATCAAACCCCGATGACATTTAAATGGTGTGAAATTATGTTGATAAGATAAATAGAAAATCCATAAGACGTGGTTTAATTTCTCATAGGTGATAACACTGACTTAACGAAAACGTTAATGAGCTACTCATTAGTTAGGGTAATTTCAACTAATCCCTAAGATGATCAATTTAGAAATGATGAGACTAAACCAAACGTAACGTAATAAGTGTAGAAAAAACAAATTGAGGTTTAATAAATACTATATACATATATAGTATATATGTATAGTGATTAAAATGATTGTCCAATTTGGGTTATAAGTTAATTAAGTCTATAAAGTATGGATATCAGGGTTAATGCCCTTAGTGGGGTGGAGTAACATATTAAATTTATCCTATGTATAATAAAAGTATGATTAGGTTGAGGATGGAGTCATATAATATGCCATGGAAGATTGGGTTGATAAGAGACTATGGTTGTTACGAAAAAAAAATCAGTTGTCGATTATGTGCAATTAGAACTTGTAAATTTAATAATTAATAAGGGCAATAAATTATCTTCGAGCTATGATCAATGCTTAAAATAGCATAAGAGAAATGTATATATATATTTATTTTAATTCAGAGACATTACATTGATAACACCTTTTTGCTGAGCTAAACTTAACTGTAACGACTCAACTATAATCAGAGCATTTATACGTTTACACATTGAAATTTACTCTATAAACAAAGAAGAAACTATAGTCATAACATCTGCTCTAACATATATACGATGAACTCTACTCGATAAACAAAGAGGTGCTCTCTCGTAAGGCTTGTTTCATTGGAATGGAACCGATGAACTCTACTCGATAAACAAAGAGGTGCTCTCTCGTAAGGCTTGTTTCAGTGGAATGGAACACCACTTTTTGTTGTTATAGTTTTGAAAACTGAAATTTGAATATGGATTTATCTTTCAAATAATAAACAAGTGTTTTATTATTGTATTATATTTTTATATATATTTAAAAATAATAAAATGATATTTATATTAATAAATTAAAAAATAGAAGAATTTTTTCAGTAATAATCACATTAAAATGAAAAACTTCTTTATAGTTTTAGGATGGATCATAGAAGCCAAAATTCTATAAATAATATTAAAAAAAATTAAAAATGGTTATTAATAAATTATTTTAATTTTAGTTTTAATTTTATGTCAAATTATAGAAAAATAACTAATTAAAAGATTAAAAAAGTTAGTTAATATTAAAAAAAAATGATTGCATAAAATACATAGATGATATGTAAATATAATATTAATAAGAAATTTATTCAATTATTTAATATGGAGTCTATAGATAGCATGTATATATAGTATTAATAATATTGATATATATTAAAAAATAACTATTTTTTTATTGATATGTAATATTAATAACAAATATATATTAATAACAAACAAATATTTAATATTAGCTATAAATCAAATTTTATATATCCATATTAAATAACATAAAGTACATTTATAATTTATTTTATCAATAAATAACATATTTTTAAAAATCGTTTAAGTTTGAATGCTCAATATTAGTTGTGATCATAAAAACAAAAATTTGACATGATTTCAACGGACATTTCACATATACATGTGTAGCTATCTACTTAGCTCAGTAAAAAATAAAACAAGTGATAAAGTTAGTCATGAATCCCTCTTTGTGCTTGTAAATCACCACAAAACCTCCTAAAACACAAAGTTATATACATATATATATGTGTGTGTGTGTGTATATTACATAAAACACATAGATAATATTTAAACATAATATTAATAAGAAATTTCTTCAATTATTTAATATGGAGTTCATAGATAACATGTATATATAATCTTAATATTATTGCTATATATAAAGAATTATGTTCCATTCATATATAATATTACGAACAAATATATATTAATAACAAAAAAAATATTTAATGTCAAGCATAAATCAAATATTTCATATCCATATTAAATAACATAAAGGACATCTCTGATTTATTTTGATGATAAATAACATATTTATAAGTTTCTTTGATCATTAAAAAAAATCAACATGATTTCAAGGGCTTTTTACATATACATGTATAACTAGATACTTACCTCAATAAAAAATAAAATAAGCGATAAAGTCCTTTGAATGGACTAGTTCTATCATAATTTCATAAAATAGGGTGACAACTATCTTAAGTGAAAACTAGTTGTTATTTTATTTATTTTTAATGAGTCTAAACATTTATTTCTTTTGAGAAAAGGATTACATGATGAACATAAATTAATTATGTTTCTTTGAGATAAAATTTAATTATGGAATAGTGGTTCCATAAAAAGTTAAAAATACTAATGATAAAAGTATTCCAAGAACTAAGAGTAGTTAAACAGAAAACAGTTAAAGACAATTACCTTTCCTCTAGGGATAAAAGTACATCCCAGTGAGGAAAAGTGGTTATGTTCTGTGGAAAAAGGTAAGAGGAAGAGAGTGAAAATTCCTGAGTTGGTGGTGGCCAGTGGAAAAAATTCAGCATTCGTGAACCCTGGAAAGCGAGAGTACTGGACTAGTGGTCCTGAGATCTCTTCTGGGTTATCTGTCAACCTAATCATCTCAGGTGTGGAGCATGAGGGGAGATGAGGACGTAATTGCCTCTCTCGTGGTAAGGAGGACATCATCAGCAGATTCTGGAGTGAGATAAGTATATAGACTACATTAAATATTAAGAACTGGAATTTTTTGTTTAGACAAACTTATTTGATACAGAAATAAATAGATAGAATTCTTGTAATAGAGAAAGGTTTCTACAAATTTCTTCTAACACAAGAAATGTTTCTTGAATTATGGAATGAATAATTTTATACTGCGAATGTTATGGATAATTATATCTGCATTTGTTGTAAAATATTCCATACTTACTATAGAACTTATATATATATATATATATATATATATATATATATATATATATATATATATATATATATATATATATATACGTAGCCGTGTAACAAAATCATATATTGAAGTCATAGTCTGGTTTTCAAGAAAAGTAGTGTGAAAAATAACTACAATACCAAGTTAAACAAAGACAAAATATAAACAACCAAGTAGTATGAACTAGGTGAACCATTAGTTCAGTGTCCAGGGTCAAAACCCCAGACCCCAGAATTGGTCGTTGACCGGTAGTCTATGATATAAATAGACTGCGGAGTTCTAGGGTAATAACTCCGTACTCAGATGGTCTGGCCAGCTCTAATTAAACGAGGAACTGAAAATAGTAAAATAGATTAAAGAAAATTCTCTATGTTAAGCGAATATAAATATAAAGTTCTAGAAAATTCAATAGCCAGAGTGACATATATATTCCATATAGAAAACCATCTTCTGTAGAAATTAATGCAGGAACAAAATGCTAAATCTCTGCTACAGATAAGAAATGAAGAGAAGCCTTTCAAACAATCATTTCGGCTAATGCGAGAGTCATGTAAGTAAAGATAGAATGTTGTACATTTACATATTTATATCACACATATATATCTAGAGAATGATAAAAGCAGTGATTTCAATTTATAAGAAGAAGTCCGAACTTAAATGAAAATCAAAAGATTATCACTGATAATACTTGAGTCAAGTACAGTCCACAATAAAATAATCTACAAAAACTCAGTTGCACAGAGGAATATTTCCTCTTAGGCTTGGCTGGATGTTCGACCAATAGCCTGGAGTAACCCTTATCAATTTACAAATCAAGAATTCAAGAAAAGGATTGCATGCGGTCTCTACATCGGCAGAGCTTCCGATAATCCATGAAAATAGAATTGTAAGGCAATAACAAGCTAGAAAAACTAGTTTATAAATTCATAAAAACCATAAATGTCATGGCACTAAGCCTGTAAGGCTTACACCGAAAATGTTAAAATAATTCTAGTACCTGTTAGGAGAAACCAACTAAAATTAGTATGACAATCGAAGCTTCTCAAATAAATGGAAAACACATTCGTTAACCCTGGCTATTGAATGGCGGGAAGTTACTTGTTGCAACACAATATATTCAGATTTAGAAGTTACATCTCTAACTGCTAAAATAATTGTTAAAACTAAGAGATAGAGACACAAACTACAATTTAGCAGAGAAATTTACTCGCAGACTACAACTACAACCCTGCATGGGGAAATAGACAGAGGAATCAAAGCTAAGCTAACAAAAGAAGAATAATCAAGCGAAGAACCTGTGTAAGGATATGGTCTATGGAAAAATCACCATCTGAGGCATGCGAGTAGTTGTTTCTAATGAACGGACACATAAAAATGAACCTTGAACCATAACTATAAGGTAAGCTACTAGTCGTCGAGTAGAGCATCGACGCATTTCTAGACCACCTACAAAAACTGCGGAAGAATGAAGAATATGCATAAGAATTATGAATAGGGTATCAACTATGCCATGAAAGTAGTGTAATGGTTATTTTGGAGCTGTGGGATTAAACTCATACCTGCAGAGGCATTGTGGTTGCCAGTGCCAAGCAGAAGAATCGAAAAGCTGAACACTTTAGAGTTGCAGAGAGGTTGCAGAGAGCAACACTACAGAGCCTTACTCATAATGAAAATTTAGTTAGGGTTTTGGGAGGGGTCATTACCCTAAGCTAGAGCTTGAAGATCGCAACCGTCGATCATTAAACCTACATCCAACGGCGATCGAAAGGGAAGGTGTCCCCCGGTACTTAAACATAAGTCACATGCAATGGTACTGTAAATCATATCGAACATTAAAGATTGAATCCACTACACAGATATCATTGATCATATGATAAATAAAAATCGAACGTAGATATCCGCCAAACTATTAAATATTCGTGTCATAGACCTACACACATTTATAGTCAACCGATGTTATTATGTAAAAATGAATTTGTGACAATAAATTTTCTGCACAAATGCCAAAAAGAGTTAAGGATTAGCAATTATATAGATATGAGTAAGTTATTGAAGGTTTGGAAATTCGAATAGAATGATATATTGCAAAATAGTAAATGGTTAGTGTTAAACGAAGGGGATTTTCATATTCACCATGGTCCCAAATTTAATTTTCATGGGACTCAGATTCTTAGAATTATATTCACGTCTAATTACATAATGCAAAAGTAATTTTTTTTTTTTTATGGTTGAAGTGTCATGAATGTTACAAATATATAGGTAGTGAAGAAGGTTCCTCTGGGTGCTTGTAAATGACTACATTTATAACCTCCTAAAACAAAAAATTTCATGAAATCACTACATTTAAACCCTAACCAACCAAAAATTTGCTTGTAAAATTATATCTCTCATTATTGTGATATAAATAAACCGGATACACCATTACACCCTTCTATGTTATGATACATATAAACTAGATATACCAATACACCTTCAATGTGAGTCAAATTTGAATTATAAAATATGTATTAATTGGATTTCTCTTTTTCAAAGTCAAACTCTTTACTTTTAGATACGATACTTGGCTCAAATGAAAGAAATCGGTAGATAAATATTTTAACTAGGTTAAACAAAAATAAATAAATATAATAAAACTTATATTACATCTATTTTAATTCTAGACTTATCAAATATAGGGTGAAATTAAATCTTTTTACATACAAAAATTCATAAATCAAAAGTTAAGAATCTAGATTAAATTGTTATAAATATACAAATAAAATTATAATCGAAAATATTTTTTTTCTTTAAAATAAACTATTTATTTTAAGTTATAAATACTATAGTGGTTATACAATATTCTTCTTCATTATAAAACTTATACAAATTCATTTTATTTATCATTTTTATGTTACTTTAAAATACAAAAACTTTGCTCGTAAAATTACATCTCTGAACATTGTGATACAATAAACTAGAACAAGTATCTCCTTGTTTTTCTTTCCATATATGTAGCATGCCTTCAATCGTTACGCCATCTTATCCACTACTCCTACACAGCCTCCTCTAGGCCTCTAAACACACACCAACACTTTCATATTCCGCATGTAGCTTAACTCAAAGAATTCGTCGAACACGTAGGAATCTGAGCTTTTGGGCTACTGAAACAAAATTTCAAAGTCACCCTAATCATACTCAACTCTACCATTTTCAAATTTGTAGTTAATAAAAAAATTACCATGTTAGCATTCTTGAACATATTTATATATATATGAGTGAAAATTAATTATGAGAAATAAAACTTGTCAGGATGAAAATATTTTCTAACACTTCACTTCTTATATATATATATATATATATATATATATATATATATAGATATATATATTGTGTGTGTGTGTTTGTCTGTGTGTAAAATATAAAATTAAAACCCAATGGAATGCAATTTCCTTTCATAAAACCACTCAGCACACCCATGGATCTTCTGCCTAAATCATATATATGGGTGACTTAGCCATACTCACCCCCTGTGGGCCTCCAAACACACCAAAATTTCCATATTTCACAGTTGGCTTCACTCAAGTCATCTGCCAAACACAACACATACGAATAGAAGGTTTTGCCTTAACTCAAAGCATCTGCCAAACACGTATGAAGATTTTGGGTTGGGCAAACCCCTACCTATTATGGTATTAGATTTTGTAGATATTTCCAGGGAAAAGAGATTGGTAGGGGTTAGAGAGTTAGTTAAGTAGTTATTTAATGAAGGAGGTTGTGGATGAATGGTCTACAACATTTCAATCATCTAACATTTAATGTGATCGTGCAAACAAGTACACTGTGGTAGTCGGGGGAGTTGTTTTCAAAGAGGAACACCTAAAGGCCTAAAAAATAATTTTATTATTATTATTATTATTCCCTAATTTCCCTTGTATAAGAGGAGAAAAGCAAAGGAAAACATTTAATATACCCATTTGACTATCACGTTGAGGGCTATGAATTTGAGGCTGCAACCCAAATAGGTTCTTGTGGACCACGAGGAAGCCATCCTACCTTGGGGAAATTCCCATGTGTTGCTCAATCCGATCAATCCTCCAATCCAAATCTTATAAGTGTCCATGGAGATGTTCCCATGACTGGTTAATATCGAAGCAAGATTCCTGATTTTCTTAGATAAACCTCCCTAAAATAAACTTCATTTGCCAATATAGATTCACCATTAGCATATAGTGGTTGAAGTGACCACTCATAAGACCTATGTCTCGGGTCTAGTTTGGCCATTTAGTTAGCACCTTCGTATATGTGTAACACCCCCAATTTATGTGTTTGAATTTCAAAGCTAGACATTGGAACTTTAATCCTAAGGGGAGTGGACCCAAAAGGATAATTATTTTGTGAATGTGATTAAACATTTAATTTCAGGAAATGAATAAAATGATTGTGTGCAGATGGACCAAATGGAGATTATGAGATCACTTGCTAAATCCATGAGGATGGATAAGGCAACAAATTCCCCACAATCTTTCAAAAATCCTTGAAAGGAATTATTTCTAATTTAGATTTTGAGGAAGAATCTAAATTTCCCCAATGATGAGGAAAGTAGTTGGGAAGAGGAAAAAAAGCTGGAAAAGCTGAGGAAAAGCATAAAACTGCTTAAAAGAGTCCCTAAAATGGGAAGCCTAGGAAAACAGGAAGAAAAGCATCCTGCTATTCTGGACGCAGAATTAGAAACATGCTTTGGGGAACCATAGCTTAAATAAGCTGCTCCTAAACAGTTTGGGGGTTGATCTGTTCTAGGAGGTGATCTCTGCTCGGGGGTGAGTTCTGGGAGACAAAAAGGACTCTAAGGTTGGGAGGTTGGTCGACTGTATGCATGGTGTTTGTGCTCAACCTAGTCTCCTAAATTGAGTTCATTTAATTGTCAACCAGGGTTGGTAAACTGCTGAAGTGAAGTGCACCGTATGTGCCTAGGTGTTTGTCTCTTAATGCATTGTGTTTAGTGTTTTATGATGTTTTTGGTCTTTTGTGATGATTTATAATGTTTTTGGTCTTTTTGGTAGTTTTATGTTCACAAGTAAAATGACTAGAAAGCTAGTGGAAAGAAGCTACTGGTTAAAAACAGAGTGAAGCCTAATTGGTTGATGACAAATGACAGATGCAATTGCAAATATTAAACAGAATCAAATCTAAACTATGACTAAGCAGAAACAAAGCTTGATAATGACTTTTAAGCAAATGATTCAAAACATAAACTCAACTTGTCCAATTCTTTCATCAAAGGTATTTTGAGAGAGAGAGCTTGAGAAATGGTCAGATAAGTATGCAAATTCTCCTAACTAAACAATTAAACACCTAACTTATAATGATGCAACATTTTATCCATGATTAGAGATTTGTTGAAGCATATTTGGAGGAAAACATTGATACCATCATAAGATCTCTACTCTAAGACTAGTTCCTCACTCTATTCTGCAACTTAGTTAATCATCACTAAACCTTGCCCAAGAGTTATAGATTTCTTTTTAAAGTAGTCTTTTGAGGAAAGGTTCTGTTTATGAAGTAATAAGGAAGTTACAAAAGTACCTCAGGCCTTGAAATGATACTGTCTTCTGTTCATATGGTTATGAATTGATTATAGATTTGGAACAAGAAGAGGTTTTGTAAATAATGAAGGTTGTTTTGTTAAGTTTAACAACTGAAGTAATCTAATATGCAGTGGATGATAACTAAATGTGGAGTGAAAATGCAATGAGTTAAGCTAAAACTAAACTTAAGATGTCACTAATCTAAACAGTGCTGAACTAGTAAGTCATTATCAAACTCAAAACAAAATAATTGAGCATGAGTTAAGTGCAATTAAACTCCGGAGTATCCTAACTAAGTTATCATGCATTAATCTATGGAATTATACAGCCTGTTTTGTCCATCATGATTGGTATTTTGGAAGAGTTTCTTAGAACAATCCTAACTGTACCATTCAGTGCAAATGCAAACATAAAGACTGAAAACAATTTAAAAACTAAGATATCACAACTGTCTCCTACCCATCATTATGATATTTTGGAAGAGAGTTTTAAGAGCAAGGTCAGCTATGTTACTTAGTGAAAACAAAACAACTGAAACATTCATTATCACCGTCATGCCTTAGACATCATAAGGATTTTTTGGAAAAGTTTCTTCTTTTGGAAGAGCATTTAGAATAAGTATAACTGTGATAGTGAACAAAATAAATTACAATTAAATCCTACAACACTATAGCCATTTCCCATTCATTATCATGATCTTTTGGAAGAGTTTCTTCTTTTGGAAGAGTTTTTAGAACAATTATAACTATAGTGGCTAGTGAAATTAACTATGAACTCAAACTTCAAAAAAAACATAAAGGCAACTAAGATACTTATCTAAATTACGCAAGTAAAACCATGCAGGAGGCAGGGGCCCTCTACCGCCAGACAGAATCTAACTCCAAATCAAATCAATGCTTTCAAAACAATACTGTCTTCTTCATTAAAGGAGAAATAACTTGAACAGAGCAATCTACGTCTTCAGAAATGTAGCACAAAATCTAAGCAAAATCTAGAGCAAAATCTAGCCCATCTCTCGGTTTCCCAAGTGTTTTTATAACAAATTTACATAACAAGACTTGCAACAATTCAAGGATCATTGTCTTTCCTTATCGAAATCATACTAGGACTCTTAAAGTGGCAGCGTAAAAAGGAAAAGGACATCTGGACTAAGACAGTCCTATTAGAAATTTGCTTCCTTAAATGAGTTCCCACGTACCAAAACCATATCCAGAATTCGGTTTTTCCTTCATGGTGAGCAACGAACAATGTAGACATGACGTGGAATATACCCATATGTGGTTTTTCTTGAAAGGACACCTGGAACATGCCTGAACCTGAAGACAACTGCAGAATTTCCGGTTAGCTACGGAATGTCTACATTCTGCAGCTAGTTCCGGTCAAAATGCATTACAATGACAAAAATCACAAAACTTAGCAAGTTATCCATGTTCATCATTCTAAAAGTAATTTTAACTAAATTCATTGATCAATTGGGTCTGGGATAACAATGGACAAAGGAAAATGAGGTAAAGTAACATGAAAGAAAGCACAATCTTGAGGCTCAACACATGGTATGTGTTTAAAATTTATTGATATGTTTACTTTATATGGTATGAATTGGCTACATATACAAGTTGACTGTATAGTACAATTATAAATGCTACATTTAACAGAGTTAATCATAAGGCATTCACCTTCTTAACTCTGTATGGTTGTAGAAAACAAAAATCTGTAGAGTAGAATTCAACAGAAACTCTAAACCAAAGGATGGTTTAAATCTGTGAATACATAGTTCTCCACGGATAATTTAATTATAATCTACTCCTGATCTATTAGTATGCATTCATAAGCATGAGGTGGTACTACAAGAAGAATTTCTCCAATACCTTTCAAACAATTTTTAACTTAAATCTGAGGATCTGTAGGTATGTAAATTATTATAGGAAAAGCTCAAATTTAGCTTTAACCTACTTTTGATTAATAAAATGAATTCTAGTATATACATATATTGGAGGAAGTAGATTAAGATGTTCTATACTGTACCTTGAAATAGCAGTGTATGCACTGTCATATGGACTGCAATTGATTATTGAGACATAAACTATATTCTAAATAAACTTCATATTTCATTAAACAGTTCTGCAAAATAAGAAAAAAAAAGAGACCAGCCAGTTGACCGAAATCTTTGGATTTAATTAAAATAATTTGGGATGACCACAAAGTTAGAAAGGGTAGAAACCCTTTATATACAACCTAGAGAAAGAAGCTGAAAAGTATTATAGTTTATCTGTATGGGAGTTAACCTGAGTTTTCAGGGAAATTTGAACGAGATTTTCCGTTCTGTATATATCATTAGAAATAAAAACAAATTTCGAATCGGCTATTGGTAACAAAAGGAATTCTGCTGAAGAATGTTAAAATTTTATAAACCATTTCCTACACAACCATTAGGGTACCAACATACCTTGCCGACAGATGATTATATATATATTACACCGACATTAAGGAAAAGAGAACTGTGCTGGACTGACAGTCATTGAATAATACAAAGTGGACAGGAATTGAAGGATATGTGTAACTAATATAAAACAAGTAAAACTATCCTTTATCGAAAAAATGTATAGTCATATCTCAATGCTAAAAACCATCCAAGTCTGAATAGAAAGCAACAATCATTATAGAGCATAAAGAGTAACTGGGTAATAGGAGGAATTATATACGTTCCCTTTCGATTATCCATGACACCAATTCTTATCAACGAACTGTACGAAAACCCCGCATAATAATGACAGTCGAGGAGTTCCAAATAATAAGGACATTTTAAGGGCGGATTTGTAGATACCTACTCTGCGATCCCTTACTGTATATTAGGAAATTTAATAATTATAAGCATCGATTTTGTTTAGTTACACTAGTTCAGGAATGAACCAATGTTTTAAAAAATGTCCTTATACAAATTAGAGGGTTGTAGCCGTAATAGAGAACAGAACACAACATAAGGACTTTCTACAATTACGCAGAACACAACTGAGGTGAGAATTGGAACACGTAGCAAGAAACCCCAAGTAAGCGATTTGGGGAACTGAATAGAACCTGTACAAAAGACGAGGAATATCAAATAAGTCGACCGAAGTTGCCGGAAATGCAGGAGATTAACTGGAACAATTTTCGTTCGAATGAAGGCCATTATACCTGTAAACGAACATAACAATGCACATTAGAGGAATATTATATGGCAATAATAACGTTCTTACACAGAACGAGTTCATGAAATCCAACGAAGGCGAAAATAGTTATACCTGATTAATAAAACGGGATAACTTCCTGAAACGAAACATAGTAGAAAGATTAGTCAATTTGCTCATAAAGATGATACAACTAGGTTTACCAGTTTTAGGGTGGCGATTCTAACCTGGACAACAATTCTGGAATTAAGCATGCCAAGATACGACTCGTTCAGGCATAACGATTCCGGAAGCCCTGTACATGATCAGGTAAACAAGAAATAAACCTAACCCATTTGTTTTAACGAAATTCCCTAAAAGAAAACAACAACGAAACTTGTAAGAAGGAAAGACAAGTTGTATACCTAGATCCAGTGATCTGTAGAAAATGCCAACACTGAAATATGGAAGATTGAGGAAAAATAAGAACGATAATTATAGTACCCATCTCCACAATTGGAATCGCTAGGAAATCCGGATTTAACCCAATGCGTCTTGAGCAAGCGTTGTCTTCTACATGACTGCAATTAGTAAATCAATAGGAAATGAAAGACTAGTTACAGGAAGGAACCATTACCGGAATTACTCCGCAAGGTGAAAACGTTGAACATGGTAATGCACGCCGACAAGAGCTACAGAGATAAATCGCTTACCATATGACTGATGAAAGAGACATACACCTTGGCTGTAAAACTCTCGTGGTGACCCAAGGGGTGATAACGAAATCTGAATGCAGAGCGACATGGTAAAATGAAACAGGAGGACAAATAACTTGAGATAATAAACGAACAAAAAACCCTAGATTCAGAGATTGAGGACCGTCCACGTGTAAGACAGATCATGGGTGGAAAACGAGTTATGGGGACGCGGGAAAACTCAAATCAGTGAAAAGGAAAAGAAGAATCCCGAGAGGGATCGTAGAGTAATGGTAGCAGAACAATATCGTACCAGCTTACGTAGTTCATACTGGTAAACCAGGGTTGAGTACCAAGCGAATAATGATAACCTCGCGGACCCGAGAAATTTAATACAAGCAGAAATGACCGCGACCATTAGAAACGCATATGAAAATAAATTTTATAAGTTACGTGCAGCCAGATGTTCATGGAAACCGCGTTGCGTACCAAGTGGTTGTAACGAATATAAAAATCCCCATCTATTGAATAGGAAAGGACTCTGTCCTAAAGAATAGACGGCGTATACTCGTATGAAATACCCAACGATCGAGGAATACGAGTGGGTCACATGAGGTATCGTGTGAGAGTTAGTCGCATTAATGTTGGAAAACGATTCGATTTGTTATTTCCATATAATGTGAAGTACTAACTTCTCAAATCCTTCATCTCTAACGTAAAGATTAATGTGCATAAAGTTTTATATATATATATATATATATATGGTGAATGTGTGGTGTAAAGAGAACCATATAATGGGGTGAAGATTTAGTTAAATAATTCCGAGAGCCATTGTATGGCGGCATCACCCAAAGATTTAACCATAGGGAAATTGAGAAAGCATAAAGGCCTCTCGTTAATGTTTTAAAATATATAGTGTTAGTCTTGTTTAAAGTGCATGGGTTTTTGACCAATGAAAGAATGAATAAATGTTAAAAATAAATAAAAATAAAAATAAAAAAAAATTATATCTTCTTTTGGGATAGGAAAGGGAGGTGTGACAAATGGTATCAGAGCACAGTTATAAAGCTGGGTTGTTGTTATTGTGCTCACTGTTGCTGAAGTAATCCTTGTATAAAGGATTATTATGGAATTTTTTTTAATCTTACTGATTTGTGTTTATGAGTGTGTACAGTGGTGCGGAAATAGCTGAAGGAGAAGAAATTTATGTGGATCTGCGTGACGAGTATGGTACACCAGATCCCAACGCTCCAGTGATGGCTATGTTGCACAGGTTGCAACGAGAATTGGCTGAATTGAGAAGCCAGAATGACAGTTTGTCATCAGCCAGTAAGGAGCAGGAAAAGCTCATCAGAGAGCTAACCTCACGGAATAGCCATGAATGCGAAGGTTCCGGAAAGACGAAGATTGATGAGTCTGAGGATGATGATGCGGTTAGGCATTAGTATAAGCAGAAAAAAGAATTACAAGGGGAATTCCGAAAGATCAAACCTCCTTCTTATGATGGGGAGAAGGAGGAATATGTTGAAGCCTGGTTGCTGAATATGATTAAGTATTTTCATGTTTATGAATATAAAAGCAATCTGAAAGCCAGATTAGCTGTTTACGAGCTACAAGGTAAGGCTACCTTGTGGTGGGAGGAGACAAAAATGGTTCACGCCATTGATGAAAAGACAGTTACGTGGGAAGATTTCCAGGTTAAGTTCAAAAACCGCTATCTAAATGAATGTTATGATGATGATAAAGCCAAGGAATTCCATGAACTTAGACTGGGCCAGCTCACTATTGATGAATTTGTTACGAAATTTACAAACCTGTTGAGATATGTGCCTTACATAAGGGAAGAAAAGGCAAAGGTGCAAAGGTTTCTGAATTGTTTGCCTACTTTGTACAAAGAGAAGATTGAGTTTGACAACCCCAAAATAATGGATGAAGTTGTTCGAAAAGCTAGATTATGCTACCAGCAGTTCAAAAGCAAAACAGAACAGGGAAAAATTTGGAACAACAAGAGAGAGTTCAAAGGGAAGAAACAGAAACCAGCCTATTTGAAGAACTTTGGCAGGGACCACCAGCGAAAGAAATTTAATAAAGCCATAGAAAGTCAAACTACTCAGTCACAGGTTGCTTCAAGACAAATGGATGGAGACAATAAGAAAGAAGGCACTGACAAAATGAAGGAACCATTGAAATGTTGGGGATGCAAAGAACCCCATCTGTTGAGGGATTGTCCCCACAGAAATATTCAGATGGTTATGATAGATCAAGACGCAACTATAGTAAATGACATAGCACGAAGCATACCCACTATCAGTGCTGCCTTGGAGAACCGGCAAGCAGAACATCAAGCTACCATGGTTGAAATGGAAGGTAAGATTTTAGACCAAACTGTTACAGTTTTGATTGATCCAGGTGCTTCTTTAAGTTACATTAGTCCAAAAATTGTAGAACAATGTAATCTTAAACCTGAAAAATTTCAGCAGTCATGGTTGGTACAGCTGGCCACTGGAACTAAGAGAAAGGTAACACATAAATTGCCCAGAACAACAATCAAATTGAATGATTTTCAAACATAAGTAAATCTGAACATACTGCCTTTAGGTTCTTATGAATTGCTGATAGGAATGGACTGGTTGGAAAAGAAGAAAGCCCTGATGAACTGCTGGGATAAAACCCTGCACTGTGTGGATGAAGAAGGGAAACCTTTTACTCTCAAAGGAAAACCAAAATCCATTTCTGTAAGACAAATATCAGCACTGCAATTAAAACGAACTGCTAGAAAAGGATATCAAGTTTATGCAGTACATGTGGAGGAAGTGGAACAGAAAACTGGAGAGAGTCTACTGGATGCCTTACGAATGGTAAGAGAATTTAAGGAAGTCTTTCCTGATGAGATTCCTCATCTCCCCCCCAAGAGAGAAATCAATTTTTCAATTGATTTGGTACCAGGAGCAACACCTGTTTCCCGAGTCCCTTATCGAATGAGTCCCCCTGAACTTATGGAATTGAAAATGCAATTGCAAGAATTGCTAGATAAAGGTTACATCGGACCGAGTGTATCTCCTTGGGGAGCACCGGTCCTATTTGTGAAAAAGAAAGATGGAACTTTTAGGATGTGCATTGATTACCGTCAACTGAATAAGTTAACCAGTAAAAACAGATACCCCTTGCCCAGAATTGATGATATTTTTGACCAAGTGAGAGGAGCTTCGGTATTTTATAAAATTGACTTAAGGACTGGTTATCACTAGCTCAGAATTAAAGAAGAAGATATCAGCAAAACAACGTTTCGAACCCGGTATGGTCACTACGAATTTGTAGTCCTACCTTTTGGGTTGACAAACACCCCTGCCACGTTTATGTGCCTGATGAACAGTGTGTTAAATAAGTACTTGGATAAATTTGTCCTTGTGTTCATAGATGATATTTTAGTTTACTCAAAAAGTGAGGAGGAACACAAAGAACATTTGAGGATAGTGCTGCAAACTCTGAAGGACAACCAGCTATATGCCAAGTTCAGCAAATGTGAATTTTATAAAGATAAGATTCAATATCTGGGTCATATTATTTTTGAAAAATGCCTTGCTGTTGACCCTGAAAAGATAAAAGCCATTAAAGAATGGCTAGTCCCAACTGATGTTTCAGCAGTAAGGTCATTCATGGGGATTGCAAGCTATTATCGCAGATTTGTGGAGAGATTTTCTGCTATAGCACATCCCATCACCTCATTGCAAAGAAAGGGTGTCAAGTTTGCATGGACTGAAAAATTTCAAAACAGTTTCGATCAATTAAAACAAAAACTTACTTCAGCCCCTATACTGAAGATTGTGGATCCTGAAAAATAATTTTTCGTATGTACGGATGCCTGCAGAGAGGGGTTGGGAGGAGTTCTTTTGCAGGAAAATTCAGTTATTGCATATGAATCTAGGAAATTGAAGATACATGAACAGAACTATAGTGCCTATGATTTAGAGTTGGCTGCTATTATTCATGCCTTGAAGATGTGGCGACATTATCTTCTTGGAAATTTTTTTATCTTGATGACTAATCATATTAGTCTCAAATATTTCTTTTCCCAGACTGATTTGAATGCAAGACAAGCTAGATGGCTGTCTTTTCTAAGTGAATTTGATATGGATATAAAACATATCAGAGGAAAAGAAAATAAAGTTGCTGATGCATTAAGCAGGAACACTTGTCAGAATATCAATAGCATTGGAAGTAGTGCTCAAATAGATGTAGAAGATTTGGTGAGAAAGGCAACAAACCAAGATCTACACTATGAAACACTCCTGGTGAAATTACAGAAAAAGGAAAAAACTGATTTTTCTCAAAACCAAAAAGGGTTGATCTGTTATAAGAATAAATTGTATATTCCCAATGTAGAGTCGTTAAAAAGGGAAATTCTAGATGGATATCACAAACAGCCATATGCAGGACATCTAGGATATCAAAAAATGTTAACAACCCTGAAAAAGAATTTTTTCTGGCCTGGAATGAAGAGAGATGTAGCAGAATATTTAAGTAGATGCATGGAATGTCAACTAGTCAAAGTTGAACATCAGCATCCTGCTGGTCTTTTAAACCCTTTACCGATTGCAGAATGGAAATGGGACACAGTTTCCATGGATTTTATAATAGGATTACCCAAAACCAAATACCAACATGATTCAGTAATGGTGGTAGTAGACACCTTAACTAAAGCTGCCCACTTCATACCTGTTAAGTCTAGTTTTGGGACAGCCCAAGTAGCAGAAGTGTTTTTAAAAGAAATAGTAAGATTACATGGGGTTCCAAAAGTCATTGTTTCAGACCAGGATGCTAAGTTTACAACAACTTTTTGGAAAGGGCTATTCGGAGGGATGGGTACTAAACTGAATTTTAGTACTACTTACCACCCTCAGACAGATGGCCAAACAGAGAGAAATAATCAAATTTTGGAGGATATGCTTAGAATGTATGTAATGGATAGGCCTTCAAAATGGGAAGACTACTTGCATTTAGCTGAATTTGCCTATAATAACAGCTATCAATCCTCCATAAAAATGAGTCTGTTTGAGGCACTCTATGGAAGAAAGTGTCGGACTCCTTTGAGATGGAGCCGGCCAGAAGATAAACTAAAGTTGGGACCAGATGCTTTAAAAGATATGGAAAGAATTGTTAAACAAATACAAAGAAACATCAAGACAGCACATGATCACCAGAAAAGTTATGCTGATAAGAAAAGAGTACACCGAGAATTTAAAGTGGGAGAACATGTGTACTTGCGTATAAAACCCAAAAAGAGCACTCTTTATGCAGGGAGCTGTGCAAAACTAGCTCCTAGATATTGTGGTCCTTTTGAAGTATTAGAAAGGGTGGGACCAGTGGCTTACAAGCTGGCCTTACCACCCCATGTTAGAGTTCATGATGTATTTCATGTTTCGTTATTAAAAAGATATGTGCGTGATGCTTCTCACATAGTTGATTGGAATGTTGTACAGGTGGAACCAGAAGGGGAGTTTCTGCCAGAACCGCTTCAAATATTGGAGCGGGAAGAAATTGAATTGAGAAACAGAACAATAGCAAGAGTAAAGGTGCAGTGGAAGCACTTTACTGCTGAAGAAGCTACCTGGGAAAGAGAAGCTGAAATGATGGAAAGATATCCATTTTTGTTTGAAAAATGAACTCTAGTAGTTGAATAACAACACTGAGGACGGTGTTTATTTTCAGAGGGGGAATATGTAACACCCCCAATTTATGTGTTTGAATTTCAAAAGCTAGACATTTGAACTTTAATCCTAAGGGGAGTGGACCCCAAAGGATAAGTATTTTGTGAATGTAATTAAATATTTAATTTGAGGAAATGAATAAAATGATTTTGTGCAGATTGATCAAAAAGATATTTATGAGATCACTTCCTAAATCCATGAGGATGGATAAGGCAACTATTTCCCCAAAATCTTTCAAAAATCCTTGAAAGAGAAATTATTTCTAAATTAGATTTTGAGGAAGAATCTAAATTTCCCCAATGATGAGGAAAGTAGTTGGGAAGAGGAAAAAAGCTGGAAAAGCTGAGGAAAAGCATAAAACAGCTTAAAAAATTCTCTAAAATGGGAAGCCTAGGCAAACAGGATGAAAAACATCCTGCTATTCTGGACGCAGAATTAGAAACATGCTTTGGGGAACCATCGCTTACATAAGCTGCTCCTAAATAGATCAGGGGTTGATCTGTTCTAGGAGGTGATCTCTGCTCGGGGGTGAGTTCTGGGAGACAAAAAGGACTCTAAGGTTGGGAGGTTGGTCTACTGTGTGCATGGTATGTGTTTAAAATTTATTGATATGTTTGTGTTATATGGTATGAATTGGCTACATATAAAAATTGACAATATAGTACAATTATAAATGCTACATTTAACAGAGTTAATCATAAGGCATTTACCTTCTTAACTCTATATGGTTGTAGGAAAAGAAAAAAAAAATTTGTAGAGTAGAATTCAACATAAATTCTAAACCAAAGGATGGTTTAAATTTGTGAATACATAGTTCTCCACTGATAATTTAATTATAATATACTTCTGATCTATTAGTATGCATTCATAAGCATGAAATGGTACTACAAGAAGAATTCCTCTAATAACTTTCAAATAATTTGTAGGTTAGATCTGAGGACCTGTAAGTATGAAATTTGTTATAGGAAAAGCTCAAATTTAGCTTTAACCTACTTGTGAGTTATAAAACGAATTCTATTATACACATACATTGGAGAAAGTAGAGTAAGATGTTCTATATTATATCTTAAAATAGCAATGTATGCACTGTTACATGGACTGCAATTGATTTTTGAGACATAAACTATATTCTAAATAAATTTCATAGTTCATTTAACAGTTCTGCAACAGAAGAAAAAAAAAGACCAGCCCGTTGACAGAAATCCTTTAGATGCAACCTAGATAAAGGAACTGAAAAGTATTATAATTTATTTGTATGGTAGTTAACCTGAGTTCAGGGAAATTTTAGTGAGAATTTCTGTTCTGTATACCACGTCAAAAAAAACAAACAAATTTCAAATTGGCTATTGTTAATAAAAAGAAGTCTGTTGAAGAATGTTACAATTTTATAAACTAGTTCCTACACGACCACTAGGATACCAACATATCTTACTGAAATATGATTATTTATATATTACATCGGCATTAAGGAATAGAGAACTGTGCAGAACTGACAGTCATTGAATACTATAAAGTGGACCGGAATTGAAAGATATGTATAACTAATATAAAACAAATAAAACTATCCTTTATCGAAAAAACGTATAGTCATATTTCAATATTTAAAAACCATCCAAGTCTGAATAGAAAACAACAATCATGGTAGAGCTTAAATAGTAACTGGGTAATAGGCGAAATTATATGTGTTCCCTATCGATTATCCATGGTACCAATTCTTATAAAAAAATATATAAAAAGCCCGCATAATCATGACAATCAAGGCGTCCCAAATAATAAAGACATTTTAATGGCGGATTCGTAGATACCTACTCCGCCATCCCTTACTGCATATTAGTAAATTTAATAATTATAAGCCTCGATTTTGTTCAGATACTCTGGTTCGGGAATGAATCAAGGTTTTTACAAAAATTTCCTTATACAAATTAGAGGGTCGTAGCCGTAATAGAGAATAGAATGAAAAATAAGGACTTTCTACAATTACGCAGATCACAACTGAGGTGAAAACTGGAACATGTAGCAAGAAACCCCGAGTAAGCGATTTGGGGAACTGAGTAGAACCTGTACAAAAGACGAGGAATAGAAATTTAAGTCGACCGAACTTGCCAGAAACACAGGAGATTATCTGGAAACAAATTTTGTTCGAATGAAGGCCATTATACCTGCAACGAACATAACAATGCACATTAGAGAATATTATATGGCAATAATAACGTTCTTATACAGAATGAGCTCCTGAAATTCAACGAAGGTGAAAATCGTATACCTGATTAATAAAACGGGATAACTTCCTGAAACAAAACATAGTGGAACGATTAGTCGATTTTCTTGTAAAGAGGATACCATTAAGGTTTACCAGGGTTAGGGTAGCGAATCAAACCTGGACAACAATTCTGGAATTTATCTTGCCAAAATACGACCCGTCCACGCATAACGATTCCAGAAGCCTGTACATCATCAGCTAAACATAAAATGAAACTAATGCAATTGTTTTAACTAAATTCCCTACAGGAAAACAACAACGAAACTGGTAAGAAGTCTAGATAAGCGGTATAACTAGACCTATTGCTCGTTAGAAAATGCCGACACTGAAATATTGAAGTTGGAGGAAAAATAGGAACGATACCTATATTACTTATCTCCACAATTGGATTCGCTGGGAAATCCGGATTTAACCCAATGTGTCTTGAGCAAGCGTGGCCTTCTACACGACTGCAATTAGTAAAGCGATAAGAAATGAAATAGACATACACCTCGGCTGTAACACTCTCGGAATGATCCAAGGTGGGATAACGAAATTTGAACGCGGAGCGGCATGGTAAAATGAAACAGGAGGAGGAATAATCGGAGATAATAAATGAACAAAAAACCCTAGTTTCAGATATTGAGGACCGTCCACGTGTAAGATGGATTATGGGTGAAAACGAGTCATGGAGACATGGGAAAACTCAATCAGTAACAAGGACAAGAAGAATCCCGAGAGGGATCGTATAGTAATGGTAGCTGAGCAACATAGTACCCGCTTGCGTAGCTAAGACTGGTAAACCAGAGTTAAATGCCAAGCGAGTAATTATAACCTCGCGGACCCGAGAGTTGATAAAATCAGAAGTGACAGTGAACATTAAAAACGTATATGGAAATAAATTGTATCAGTTACGTGTAAGCCAGATGTCCATGGAAACCGCGTTGAGTACAATAGTGGTTATAACGAAAACATTTTTCCCATCTATTTAATGAGAAAGGACTATGTCCTGAAGAATAGACGGCGTATATTCGTATGAAATAACCAGCGATCGAGGCATATGAGTGGACCACATGAAGTATCGTGTGATAGGGGGTCGCATTTATGTTGGCAATCGATTCGATTGTTATACCCATATAATGTGAAGTACTAACATTTCAAAACCATCATCTCTAACGTAAGTATTAAGGTGTATACAAATTTATATATATATGGTGAATGGGTGGTATAAAGAGAACCATATAATGGGGTGTAAATTTAATTAAATAATTCTGAGGGCCATTGTATGGCGGAATTACCCCAAAGATTTAGCCATAGGGAAATTGAGAAAGTATAAAGGCCTCTCGTTAATGTTTAACATATATAGTGTTAGTCTTGTTTAAAGTGCATGGGTTTTTGACCAATGAAAGAATAAATAAATGTAAAAAAAAAAAATAGTTGTTTATCTTCTTTTGGTATAGAAAAGGGAGGTGTGACAAGGCCGCTGGGATTATTAATGGGTATATAGAGCAGTTAGACAGAGCATGACAGAGGAAAGAAAAACAACAAGGTAATATGGAGGACTTAGAGGAACAGGTACAAGTGCTGAAAGCAGATAAATAAAGGTGTTTACCTTGGCACAACAGGTAATGACCTGTAGACCTCCTGCCCATAGTTATGATTTTTTTCTTCATGATCAGTTTCTTTTCTTCTACCTGGAAAGTATTTATAAGGAAATCAACCATGAGATTGAGGATCCAATACAGTTCCTTAGTATTTTTAAAATCCATGATGTGGTGGGTTAGCACTTGATGTGTGAACTTCACATACATAATTATTTCTTGAAGGATGATCGGACCTTCAATCTTGTTCCATATGTTGGGGATATTCACCTAAGAGCCTTCACCTCCTCCACTATCAACTAGGTTAAATGGAGGAAGGTCATTGATACTTTTCAAGAAAATCAAGGTACAAAGCCACTCATGATAAGGAGGGAGCATGGTCAGGCAGTGAGTATTTATAACAAGCACACTACCCTTTTACAGATTCAGGGACATAAGGAACATATGTTGGCAACACAGAAGTGGTGTCCTAACCTCTGTGTTAGGCAGGTAGTTGGTTTTCATACTGAAGCTCTTGATAGTTGTCAAAGGGGATGGATGTTGTCGTCATCAGCTATCAGAAACTAGGAACCATTTGGAGCACCCAATTTTGCACGGGAATTAAAAAGAGTGTCACGTTTTGTTGCATGTATTCAAACTTGTGGGGTTCGGCATATGGGGATATGGTTTCAGTTCCCCCTCATTTGGTTGCCAATAGATCATTATACTCCAGCATACACTTTAAGTGAATATTGGTGGAAGGATATCATCCTGGTAGAGGGGTATAAACCCCCTGAAACAGAGATGGCTGAAGAATATGACCTCGCTTAGTTTCATGCCAAGCATAGTCAGCCCAACCCAGACCTGAAAATATGACGAGTTGCATGAGGACATGTAGATAGACCAGTTGGGGGGAGATGTTGGGTGCTAAATCTGCATAATTTTCTCTTCCATTTTCACCCACTCTTTCACTTATTTTTATCATTAATATTCCTTAAATTCTCTAAATGCACAAGGTAAACCCCCTTCCATTGTCTTATCTGGAATGTTTAATTAATGAAATAATAGTCATGGGGATTTTGCCTACGCGAGTACTAATTCTTTCATTGCCGTAGATCTGGAAGTCAAAGGGTCGCATCTGCAAGTCACAAGAGCAACTACAAGTTCGCAGTGCCATTTTAATATCGCTATAATAGAATAACAGATTCCAAACCTACTCTAGATCTATTTCAGACCTTTCTTGGTTTTCTCTCCGCAACTAGTTTGGTCCTTCTAAAAATTGTATATTTGTAGATTTTAGCTGTAAAAATTGGGACTTGACGACTTGCTAAACAATTGTATAATAAGGGTATGAGGGTTGTGAATTGGGTTAGCGTGCAAGAGATCATGTTTCTAACAGAATACTATTAATTAATTGAATGCAAGCTAATTTTATGTTCTACATGTAAGTTGTGAATCTATCGCAACCCTGGTCAAAGATTTGGGCCCAATCTTTTGATCAGGTGATGCGTTATTTCTATGTGTTGTTTTCACATTTATATTGAGTATTTTTAACTGTTGTTATGGTATGTTTCTTCACTTGTTACGAATTCTTTTGTAACTTTTCAATTTATCTTTAATTACTGTCATAGTCATTCTTGTTATTTTAGTTGTTAAATCTACGATTAATATTGGATTGTGCCATTTCTAATGAATATACCTTGCGTGTTACCTTGAAATAATGTACGCACCTAGATTGATAAATTAATGTCGAAAAAGGGTTGAATAGTTTATTCACACTCAGACACCAACACATATTACAGGTCTTCTTGGAATTCTAACAATTGTTCCTCAACAACCTTGAATTTCTCAGAACCTCTCTTGACTTTTAGCTGAGTCAAATTATGCTACAACAGTACCAAACCATGAAATGATATTTCCATAAACCCAATGCCTCATCTCTCAATACGCCTTCAATTAATTTTGATTTGAAAAAATTGTAGTGACTAATGTGGTGTGGTGGGTGGTAATTCTTAGTGCAAGCTTTGTTGAAATAATGTGAGGAGCATATATGTAAATGATGAGAAGCCAATCTATGAAATATGGTTGTTGGTAGGCTCATCACTCTTAATTTTCTATCTTCATTGTGGACAGTATTTTATTTAACAAATATTTGTTCGTAGTTGATGATGATAGGAGGCCTTGAATTCAATGGTATTTGAGATTTGTTTACGTGGTAGAACGTGACAATGGCAGGGAGAAACATCAACAGAGAAAACAGGGAAATGTTCCACGTAGGTTTGAAATTCAAAATTGAGTAACTACGTAGCTATTTTGGCGCTTAAGTATACATACATGTTTTCCTTACTAATCTCTACTGACTTATTCATTACAAAATCCCTATTTATAATGCTTTGACTGAATGTTGTACAGGGTACCCTTTCTCAAACAAAACAAATCAAGCCAAAAACGAGAGTGCCTCCTCATTGTATATGTCGAGTGAGAATTATATCTTCAATAGAGGTGTTAAAATAATTCTATTTTGACTTTGTTGAATCACTATTTAACCTGCATCAAGTGTACTTTTGATCAGTATAATCTTTGTCATTCTATTGCATCATAACACTATTAATGGATTGTTTAGCAAGCATAAGTGAAATTGGGCATGATCTGATTGATGCAGGGATGTAGGTTTTGCTTGAGGTTGACCAAACCCTCCTCTAGAATTCCCAAATGGTTCGGTTACCCTCCCTCTCACTCGTCATCGTGCCTTGATGCTTCCATTTTTCCCACCCAGCCATGACCAGTTTCAGGAAAGGTTTTCCTGCTCCACAATGGAAATCGCTTATATCTGACCTTTTTCCCCTACTTTTTTTACTCATATGCAAGTGGGGATATAATGCATAAGAATTAATCTAAGATGACTGCTATTGGGTTGGGACAGTCATAGATAATTTCTCTATGGAGATGGCTATATGGTGAAATAATCTTTTTCATAGAGTCTCTTTTTTGTCTAGAGTGGCTTGGGGCGGGCTTGTCCTCAAACTCAGTATCTAAATCCATAAATTTCGCCAACACTTGGCCTCCACCTTACACTAATTAGTAAAACACATTGAATTAAGGCTTGTCAAAATTCTCTTGATTTCCTTATTCTTCCTATGTAGAGGAACTACCTAGTGTTACGAAGAAGATAGAGACTCTTACCGTGAGATTGTTTTGTTATCCAATATATTAAGAACTCAGTAAAAAGACAAAATGAAATCAGTTTTTAACATCACATTGTAAATGATTTCCTATCCTTGGCTTCAAAAATGCATAATTTTTTTTGCACCTCTATGTTGATGGGTAAATGAGATGGTTGTTTCAAACAGGTCCACAATTCACTCTTTGGCCCATTTTTTGCAATTTGGAGAATGAATAAAATGATAGGTAAAAAGCTCGAAACTCTTATCATAGGTTTCAATTTAAAAAGGCCCTAGAGGGGAGTTTACTTGCCACCTTGGGGATTAGTTGGAGCTCACTCTTGATCTCCTTGATGAGATCCTCGACATACATATCCACAGGTGATCCATTTCTCGATTGTCTCCCAATCTTCTTCTTCCTGGCAGACTTGCATACAGTGTTTGGTGAAGGCCTCCACATGCTTCCTATAGAGGACATTCTCTGGAATTATCTTGATTTTTTTGAGGGATTTTTGGTAGATAGAAATGAGTGTTGGAATTTAATTCCAACTACTGCACACAGCAGCAAGGCAGGAGACTTAAACGCTGATGGAAATTCAATGGACAATGGCTGCAGCAACAAATATCCACATTTGATCTTCACGCAACCAATCTCCTCCACACTTAACGATTCACCCACCAGCAATAAACTTGGAACCAACCACATATGTATTGAACACGTATCCAACAATGTTCCAAGGGAGAAAAAAACCACGAGCAGTAAAGGGAATGGCACCCACCAAAGGAAGTGACATCACTCTCCTCAGTGGAACCACCAAAGGAATTCTGGGGGAGTAAGAAAGCTGGAGTGAATGCTCTCCAAGCACCCCACAGAAAGCATAAAGGAACGTGGAAAGTTTTTTTTTTTGTTTTGATTTAATTTAACTTTTAACTTTGGGTAAACCTTTATTTACCACAGTACATTTGTTTTTAACTTTTGGTTTGTGTTTTTTTTAGAACGGTCGCAACATAAGTTTTATGTTTTTTTTTTTTAATTTGGCAT